>PVJD01007132.1:0-88392 GCA_004026545.1 Mormoops blainvillei | reverse complement strand
TCCACCCCCCGCCCCCCCCACTGGGTAGTAATTACCTGGGGTCTGTGGTAAACTACAGTTTACAACACGGCCTGTTCAGAGGTACAGCTGCTACTCAGTTCCAGTCAACTGTCTCCATGTAGAGATGTAGGCCTGGAATGGCCCACTCTCTTTTTTTTTTTTTTTTTTTTTTTTTTAAGAGAAGCCAGAAATCAGGATTCTTTTTACATTGGCAACAAGTTCAAAATTTTAAAAAGCACTGCGTGGGCCAAACAAAACATGTCTGCAGGCTAAATCCAGCCAGTGTGCAGCCTCTGAACTGAAGGAGAGGCCAAGGCTTCACAAAATGCAATTCTGCCAGCGCACGCAGGCCCCAGACAGCTTGTGTGCATAGAAAAAGGGGCAGAGGAATAAGGCATTTGTTTCCAGGATTTTCTATAATATTACCATAAAAAGATCAAATTCTTCTTCTCGTCGAGCGATCATTTGGTTCAGAGTCTCATCATCTGGTACTTCGTCTTCTTCCTGGGGTTAAGAAACAGAATGATTTAGCAGGCTTTAGCAGAAAGTTTGGGTAATTGGAGGAGTGAAGTATAAACGGGTGAGGAGAATCTGTCCTCCAGGCCCCGTTTCTCCAGCCACAAGGAAAAGAGAAGGGTCACTGGGTGCAGTACTTGCCGCTAGTATTTACCAAGTTACTCAAATATCTTCCTGGAGCAAAATCTGTTCAGGGAGGAAGCCTGGTGGACTCTGGGAAATACTGGTTCTCTTGGGTGTGTCTTGATTCCCTTAATTTTAAAACAAATTACTTAATGTATCCCCACCTCAATGACCTCATCTGTGAAATGGGTGTGACATTTATATCACAGAGAAGGTGTAAGGTTTAAATGAGGAAAGCCACAGGAAAAAGCGCCTAACATTAATTCTTTTAACTCTATTAACCATATCCCAGATATAAATGAGCATTTTCAAAGCCTTACAAAAAACCTGAGCACGTGAAACTTTCGTGACGAGGTACAGAGTAAGACCATAAAAACCATATACGTGGCAAATATATAGCCTTTAAATTACATTTAATCAATGTATTTCAGTGGGCATTATTATGCTGACGGTGAGATTTGTGGCTATGACAATTCAATAACAAAATGCCTACAAAACTATACGTATACTATATTAAAGGTAATTAATATACTCTTATAACAAATATAATTGAAATGAAGTAGAAAAAGCAGTTACTTAAGGGTTCACATTTACATTTTATATTATGTTAGACGAAGGAATAGTATCTCTCCGAAGATTCCTCAACAACCAAAAGTTCCTGAGTTTTTAGAAATGTTATGTTATGACTTCCACACTCTTAAAACAATGATTCTGAAAGTTAGGCATATCCTACAGAACTTAAATGTACAAAATTATTTTTATCACATGCTGAGTGAGCTTGTTAAAAACCAAATGGGAAATTTTAGTGTATCAGCAGAGGGAAAAAAGAGGAAAACCCAGAACTTTAAAAATCCAATTTCTTAAAAAGAGGCAATTTGATCTAGAAAGAGTATGAATGTGCTGATGGCTTAAATGAGATGACTGTCGGTTCCCAAGATGACACTTTACGCACTGTGTTAGAAATGAATGCGATTCAATAAAGTAAAAAAACCGATGTTGTGAAAAATCGTCTATTCTAGTTTATCTTTAGATTGATTAAAGTCGATCTGTCTCAATATTCCATTTTATCTGACAAAGACGCAGAGGAGCTAGGGGTGGGCGGAGGCTGCACGGTACAAAGAATCTGCTTCCTGTGTCCTCTGTGGAAGAGATGTCCTGCTTCGCTCATCCTACTCCTGGAACCACGCGGGCCTTTCATTGCCTACAAATGGGGGGGCTTGGACTTTCCCTGTGCCCAAGATGAAAAGGTTTTCTTGTAAACTGGCATGAAGCCTGCCCGCAGTGGCCTGACCTTCACGGAGGGCAAACTCAATGGGAAGTGGGCAATACATCGTGTTGGCTTCTTTGTGCCCTAATAATTCATGGCCTGTCAACCCCAGAGGCGGTAGCCGATGCTGCCTCAGATACTCAGGACCAGAGCCCTTAACTCCTGTCTGTCAGTGTCCCCAGACATCTTCACCTCAGGACACAAGCCACCCAGAAAGTGGTAACATGGATCTGACACACTGACAGCCCGGCAGGGGTGTGGAGCCCCAGCGGGCTGCTCACAGAGAAGCAAGCGGCATCGCATTCCATTCCTGGTTTTATCCGGCGGGCCCCTCAGAGCTGGAGGAGATCAACTTTTTCCTGCAGCCTGGAAAGGTTGCAGAGCTCCAGGCTGCCCTGCATCCTACCTACATCAAGTCAGGCACTAGCTTCACAAGGCTGTGAAGTCTTGTCCTACAAACGTACTGAAAGTGCTGTGATCTCTGATCAAAAGGCAAGAGACACAGGGCTCTGGAGGATGGCAGAGGGAAAAGGTCAGAAGGGCGCCCCCCAGCTCTGTCTTGCCTGACGTAGCTGACTCTGCCCCTGCAAGTCGCCTCTCTGCAGTCTCTGCATCTGCCCCAGAGGAAACAGCATTTACAGTACAACAAAGCATGCTGGTTGCACCTCCTGGGAGACACGGTGGAAGCAAAGCGTCTACTGGCCAAGCCTTGAAGTCCCCATAGCAACTGCTTTAAAGGCACTCTTGGAAAAGTTTCAGAGGCTTTCTGCACTGGGGATGTAAGAGAGCAGCTAATTTACTCATTTTAATTAACGACAACCCAGAAAGTTCTTTAAAGAACAAAGAGGTTACCCTAAATCATCTGAGACAAAAGGTCACTTTTTGATTTCGTAAAGTTGGCTTTCTAGAATACCTCATTTTCCTCTTCATGCTCCAAGATGGCCTGCAGGAATGCCCTGCGCTCGTGGCTCGAAGACTTCTGATCGAACATGCCCGCCTGGATCACCTTCTGATCCACGTTTAGCTTGTACTTTGCAGCTGCCAGGATCTTTTCCTCCACGCTGTTCACGGTGCAGAGTCTCAGCACACGAACCTCATTCTGCTGGCCGATGCGGTGAGCTCGGTCCTGCGCTTGCAGGTCCTGCAGGAGAAAACAGGGTGCCGTGAGGGCCCGCGTGCCTGGGCGAGCCCAGCAAACGAGTCCCTGCCTGGGTGGGAGATATGGCAGGGTTGTTTAAATCCACCTTTACTAATGTAGGATTTTGCTTACATTTTAAAAACATACACGCTCTCTTCTCTGGAAAAATTCAAGGTCACCACTCCTAGTTGAGGGAACCTGGGTTCAAGGTAGCCGACCAAACTGGAATACACCTCAGGTTTTGAAATCCAGGTCCCAAGGTGCTTTTTATCTGTCCCTAGGTTAGCCATCAGAATTAATCCCTAACTAACACAAAACAAAACAACAATAAATTTGATGTTACCTACAACTAACCTTAGGATGCAAGAAACACTTTCCCTTTGGTATAAGGTATTAAAGATGATTTTTAAAACATCATTGAATCACACATACATTATATATACATACATACGAGGGGGGACCCAAGAAAACCCAGAATTATCTCCTGGAGGGCAGGTCCCTTACAGTACAGGCTTCTCCGGCTAGGTGAGTGTTCGAGGAACCCATCTGTATCAGTGTACTAGCTGGCGTCGTTGAGAGAGGCTGAGTTCGGCTCCAGTGACATTTTTTTGAAGACTCTTTCAACACGTTTGCCCATTTCATGGTGGGTGATTTACAAGCGCACCTGCCCACACTGCACTGAGTGTTCAGTAGTTTTTTGACCAGAAATGGCATGACCCCCATGCCCTACCCTCCCTATTTACCCGATCTTGCCCTCAGAGACTTATTTTTGTTTCCCCAGATAAAAAAAAGTCCTCAAAGGGAAATGTTTTGCAGATGTGGAAGAGGTGAAACCAAAAAACAGCAGAAGTACTAAAAGGTACCAAGATGGCAAGTCCGAAAACTGCTCTCAGTGTGGAAAAAACATCTCAGTAGGTGTACTGCATCAAATGGAGACTACTTTGAAGGTGACTGAAGTTTAACCATGTAAGAATAAATACACAATTTTTTATAAATAAATTCCAGGGGGTTTTTTGGGTCCCCCCTCATGTATTATACATACAGTGATTGTTCATGTAGTGAATTTCCTGGGATCTAGTTCTATCGAACACTCAATCTTTAGTTTGGAAGACAAAAGGGATTGCTAATGAAGTAGTAAACTGGTACTACTTTTTGGTAAATTTTGGGGGGATAGAAACTTGGCACTAGGTTTCAAAAGTGTTAAAACTGGGTATGGCCCCCGACCCAGAAACTTCACTTCTGGAAATTTGTCCTAAGAAAATAATCATGGAGAGGCAACAGAGTTCTACAAATAAGGATATGCCTCATATATTATTTATAATTTTTTTAAAAGCAGAATTAAATAAACATTTAATACTAACAGATTGATTAAACAAATTACAGTCCTCAACTGTGTGCAAGTACCAACATATTACCATAAAATGGATATTGTAGAAGATTTAATGACACAAAGTGAAAACTTATGTATGAAACACGTTATAGACAAGTATGTATATTATGACCTTATATGTGCATATTTATAGCAAGAAAAGGCAAGAGCAACAAACACCAATAAGCCAATTAATGTTTATATCTCCAGTTAATTAGATTACAGGTGTTAGTAAATATTTTTCATTTTCCTTTCATGTGGTTTAACAATTTTTTTTTGTTTTAAACATCTATTACTCTTCTAATAAAAAAAGGTTTCAATGAAATCTTTAAATAAAAACCTTCATAAACCTATGAAGCAGAGTTATTTAATTTTAAGGCTACACAATAAAAATGTCTTAGTATATCAGTTTCACTCATTCTGGTCCAGGTGATCGTCTCTCGGCCAATGCTAATTAGTTGTTTCCATGTGCCCCCTATTAGAGCCACACACATTTTTAGGGCAGAGGTCTGATCCCTGTATCTTGCGTCCCTAGTACTGATTCTGCACAGAGCCGATGCTCCACAGCTGCAAGCCCATCCCCTTGACCAGGCGAGTTTCCTGTCACCCGTGCGGCACAAGGAAACAGCAGGCCACAGTCTGCCCAGGAGATCTATCTTTGCTGCAGGGACCTTTACAGTTAAATGACTAATTAGGCAAAAGTTTTTTTCTCAGAAGATATTTGAATAAGTTAATATAAATATTGGACAGCTGAACCATGAACACAGCTGGGACTCATCCAAATTAGATTATTTTCCAAAGACGAGAAAGTGAGGTGGATAATTAAAATCCAAGGGGGAAAAATAAACCCTAAATTTCATTTTCGAGCCTTTAGTTTCAATCATCTCCCTCAACACATCATCACCAGAGCGACTAAGCAGGAGCCAAGATGGCAAGTTTTATGTCATCAACCTCTTGACTGTCTCCTAGAACAGGGGTCAGAAAACTTATGGGATGGGCTCAAGACTAAATATATTCTAGGCTCTCTGGGCCGAGAGCAAACACTGGGCAACTGTTCTCACCAAAAGGCTGATTTTTTTTTCCAATTTTACTTTTATATTTAAAAATATGGTCCTGGTTAGGTGGTTCAGTTGGGTCGAGCATCACACTGTACACTAAAAGGTTGCGGGTTCGATCTCCAGTCAGGGCGCTTACGGGAGGCAACCGGTTGAAGTTTTTCTCCCACATTGATGTTTCTCTCTCTCTTTTTCTCTCTCTAAAATTGATAAACACATCCTCAGATGAGTAAAAAATAAAATAAAATAGAAATGTGCAAATCATTCTTTGTTTGCAGGTTGTACAAACACAGGTGGCAGGCCAGACTCAGCCTGTGGGTCTTAGTTCTGACCCCTGTCCTAGAAGAGCCTGATAAACCACAAAAATAGTAAGGCGTGGGTGGCAGCAGGATATGACAGCGAGGAGCAGAGCGTATGGAACACCTACAAACAGAGAAATAAGTTCTTGAATTCTCGGGTGCTTGTTGCAATTAGTTTTATTTTGTTTTTTGGTGGTGGTGGCAGTGGTGTTTCTTTGTGTGTTTAAGACCATCTATCAATTTGGAAAGTGGCAGAAATTAACATTTCTCGGTTGAAGAAGCTTATGCAATGGAAACCTGTGCGTCCCTACGCCAAAATGCCGGCAGTGGGGAGGGGGGATATTGTGACAAAGAAGTCAGTGTTGTAATTATCGAATGGGTGATTTAATATTTCTGAGGTCTTAGTGGTCTGAAATTGCATCACAATGATTTGGGTGTGATCATATCTGAGGATAAAAACAGCCCGAGAAGGGGGCCTCGAAGGTGACTTTGTGATCGACCATTCTGTAAAAGCAACACAGCTCCATTTCCAAGGGTTAAAAATAAAAGTACCAACCGATGTTTCTAATCAACAGTTTGGAAATGAAAAGTCTTGGTAACCCTCAGGGCTTTTAATGCTAAGTCCATGTTCATGTTCTACCTTTGCTTCTAGCTAGGGCCTCCAAATGGCAATGTTAAGGCTATCTTTAATCTGTCTGCTTATATCAAATAAGCCACCTATTTCATCAACATATCTTAATTTTGACTCAACATGATAAATAACAATTACAGAATTTTTTCCAATGTATACAGAAGCCAACGAGGTAAAAAGCTCCACAACTTTCATTTTGGGGGCTATGCAATATTTATGCCGGGGTACAGGGCAGAAAGAGCCCAGAGGCAGGATTCAAACCCAAACCCTGGCAGACACAGGTTTGAACCTGCCTGTGGTCCTGCGCAAGTTAATACTGACAAGTTTCCTTATGTGTAAAACATTTGGAGTATTACCCGAAATAAGCTATGCTAAGTGCCTCACAGTATCTGGTAGGGTCGTTGCTGAACAGAATTTAGTTTTACCTCTTAAAAGAAAAATCAGTACTCCTCTATATCACTCTAAGATCACTGATTTCCAAAAATAAAAAATGACAGATTGTCCAAGCTAATGGCCATGTTTAAGTGACAGACGTGAAAAATCTGGTCAGCCCACTTGACCAAACCAGGTGGGAATGAGTCCACCTGTGGCAGACATGAATGCTTACAGGACTATATGGCCTAGTTGAGAAACTTATGGTAAATTAGACCACCCCCAAAATTTGGGGTCCCATGTTTGGTTGCCTACGTTTTAATCCATATGTAGTTAAAAATGAACTGTTTTGTGCTCATGCAATTTACTTTGATTCTGGAGTTCCATCTTTAGCTACTGGTCATAAAAGTTTGTGTGTGTGCACACGTGTGTGTGTGTGTGTGAGAGAGAGAGAGAGAGAGAGAGAGAGAGGCAGGCATATATGTTCCAGCACCCCTTTCCCATGGTAAATTAGCATTCCCAGAAACAGTGACTTCCTTCAGCTCTTAGGATTAGCACTGTGCCTATGAAGGTGGACAACTGAGCTGCTATGGAAATGTTTACCTCGGGATATACAATCTAGTGAGCTCTCCATTCACCTATGGACAGGTTACTTTTTCTCAATGAAGATTTAGGCAGCAGCAAGGAAGGTAACCTAAACGTCCAAACACACGGAGGACCTGCGGGGAGAGAAATCACATATTCCTCCCCCTATGAAGCCAGGCTGGCTCAGCGCCTGTGGCAGAGCAGCCACTCAGTAAATGTTTGTGGAACAGACACTGAATCACAATGGTCCAAAGGAAACTGCAAATAGGAATTCTACCTGTGCTTTGGAATGCAATGTGGGATATTAAAAAAATATATTAAAATACTTCCTGAAGACTTGGAACAAATACACTTTGTGTTAATGGTTCGAAATCCTTTTCAAGGTCAGAAAAATTTGATAGTAACTCTGCTGTAACCACCTGGAGAGAACGATAGGTGGACATGTGCAATGGTCCGGTGCTGGTGGCCACCAAAGGTTTGGGACCATTGGTTTATTCTGTACATCAGTGCTCTTTGCTGTGTGAGAAAAACCTATGTCAGGCTCTCCTGGGAGCATTTGAATGTACAGAAAAGTCTGTAGAGTGTATGCGGGTAGGAAGCACCTTAAAAATGGGGGGCGGGGCACCAGGGGATGGGCATGTATGCTTTTTAAAAAGCTCCCTTATAATTCTCATGTACCCTTGAGCCCCATCTTCCTGCCAGCAATGACCCAGTGAGACAGTATTATCCTGCATATTTACTATTGAAGAAGCCGAGGTTGAGGGGGGAACCCAGGTGAAGCTGATGTAGAATTCATCTTCATATGTTAGAGCTATAGTTCCCCTTTATAATATTTTGAGTTAACATTTATTCCAATAGGAATCAAACCTGACGAATATCATTTCACCTGATATCTTACAGGCAGGTGCACAACCTTCCAGGGTAAATTAAGAATCCAGTGCCATACGGGACCCATTCTATTGTGTTTTTATTAATCATCAAAGGACTCCTTTAAAAGGGTAACTCTAAACTTACCAGCTAAAAGAACTTCCTAACAGATGCTCCACAGAATATGTTTGATAACGGTTTTAAGCAAAACACACAAACTATAAGTTTAACTACACTATACTCATTGTTTGACCTTGAGGAAGTTAGCTAAAGTTCCTGGGACTCATTTTCCGTGCCTGTAACAAAGCAAACAGTAATAGTAACAACCTCATAGGGTTGTTGTAAAAACTGAATAAGCAGCACGCATGGAAACAGGCAGGCCCAGAGTATGGGGCCCACCAATGTGAGCTGCTTTTGTCACTGTTTTTTATTTTGGAACAATTTTGATTTCTCCTTCACCAGACATACTCTACACAGTGAGAATCCTAAGAAATGAGGTTAAAACTAAGCATAAAGTAAGTATTTCTATCTCAAACTTGAGCTCTTCAAAGGCACATCAAACGTATGAATAAAACATCTTAATACCTCCAAGGGGGATAAGAACACAGACGTATTAATAATGTGCTGGGCTATTTTTCCTTTGGAAACATGGCCCACTTGTTTAGGAATCTGCTCTGCCCCACAAGTGTGAAGGATGGAACTGCTGGTCTTGTAGTTCCTCTGCCCGGGGGAGGGCTGGGCACCCAAGTCAGAGACACGCAAACCTGATGAGGGTTCCAGTCGCTGTCAAAGATGACCACGGTGTCAGCCGCCTGGAGGTTTAAGCCCAGGCCTCCCGCTCTGGTGCTTAGCAAGAAAATGAAATACTGGGACCCAGGTTCGTTGAATTTCTTCAGTAAAGCAGCACGATCTTCCGACTTGGTGGTGCCTGAGGGGATCAGAAAAATAAATTTGCCAATTAAGTCCTGTCTGAAAATGGCACAGAGCTAGACGAAAAGGCCTGCTTCCTTGAGAAACGTACTCAGGCTCCTCTTAGCACTGGCGAGGTAATCCCTGGAGGTTTTTGTATGTTTGAAAGGAACTTTGAACATTTTGCAATTAAAAAAAAAAGAGAGAGAGATAGACTTTTCTTGAATCAAGAAGGAGCACTGTGTCTATCACCCATGGTTCCAAAAATGCTAAAGAGCTGAAGCAGTTTGGACCGGGCACCTTTGCAACTTTATGGATTCTACGACATTCTTATCCTAACCTAAAACTCAATGAAAACACTTTCTGGATGTGTTTCTGTGCTTTAAAACACCAAATATTTTTAAAAACACACACGCACACACACGCATACACAGCTAAAAATAAAAGATTATTGTGGTGGTTTAAAGCAACTTGGCCAATAGGCATTAGTGTGAGGTCTTGTTTATGCCAAGAGAATGGAAACAAAAGGAAAATCAATTTCTACTACACTTTACCATTTGGATTGCTGCTGAGCATGATCTGGCTGGTGCAAACATAAAATATGGATGGAATATTTTTATCCTTGTTAGCAAGACTTGAAGCCACAATAATTAAAAGGAAAAAAGAAAAGGAATCTCTCATTCTGTTCCTCATGTTGACATTCTGCTCTGTTGAGTTCAAAGGCCACCAAGCTAAAACCAAACAGAACAGAATGTCATATACCTGGTAACGGCTCATCCTGCGGCATCTGGAGTGATTCCAAAATAGTGAATGAGCAGAGAGTACCAAACCACAGACTCTGGTGCTCATGTTTCAGATGGCCCGGCACCCACGCTCGTGTCCCGAGTCAGCCACTCAATCACGTACCATGGATTTGTAATGTATTTACCTGAACTGCACTGTGGATGTACCGTATTCTACCTGAACATATTTCACCAGAAAAGTATGGTTGCAGAGTTCGAAAAGGCTTTAGGCTATTGGGAAATATATAGGCATGTTACACGATAGTCCCTAACTGCCTGCTGTACAAATATTACTTCTACATGGTGTTCTTTTCTTAAGGATGAAAATATACTAGCAATTTATTTCAGAGGATTAAAACACTTAAGTGACTACAACTAATGGAATCAAGTTACTATGAGGGTCAAGTTCCCAAACATGGGGTGATCTGTTTTTCATATTAATAAAAATAATAAGTACCCTCCTGAGGAGGGAAAAAGAACCAATTCCTTGTATACAGCAAAAGGGACTTTGGGCGGGGGGTCCCATTTAATGAAGCAACATTCTTTGGAGCTCATTTTACTCTCTAACTCACATTCCAAGTTTAGTGACCTGGTCAAATCCTGCAACAGTGAATTGTAAGAATGTGCAGTTTGGGGGAGAAGCACGAAATGTGCTTTGTTGCACGAGGTTTTGCACACGTGGGGCTCGCTTTTCTTTTATTTTCGGAACTGGCTTTCTGAGATCATGGGAACGATTTGTTCATGATGCTCATGGACAATCTGTTCTATCGTGAAAACCTTTCCCTTCCATCATCTTTCCAGTTGCAGCAATTTTTGAAAAATTACTCACAAGAAGTAATGATCCACATATTTGTCTTTTGCCTTAAACTAAATAAAAAGCCACAGAAACCAACAACAACAACAAAAATGCTTCTAAAGTGCACAAAGAAGTTCCCAGAGATAATATCTGTTTTCTGACAGCAGGTTACAAAACTGTGCACCTATATACTCTGGGTAGAAGTTCAGTTTTGATCCACTGAAAAATAATCACATGCCTTAAGGTTAATCAGTGGATATGCCTACATGGGATGAAATAACCCTAAATGCAAAATAAAGCACAGAGAAACAAAAGGAATACCAAAATTATTTGGTCAAAGGAGGTTTTAGGCCTTGTGACCAATACATCAAGCAAATGGACCAACCATATATCTGGTATGCATTTAAACCATATACATAGCTGGGAACTCGACAAATTATAAAGCCAGAGACAAACATGATTAAATCACCGTTCATGAAAAGCTATGGCATTTTTTTATTACAAGGCTCAGAATTTGCCGCATTACCATTTCCATCAGTCAAAGGTTCCCCAAGTCAAGATCTCTGCAGATCATCAGCACTCTCTGGCATATTGCTCAGGGAGATTCAAACTACCTTGTCAGGATTTATCCACAGGCAAATAAATGCTGCTTGTAGGTGGCACAGGGTTTGATGTGCGTCGTTCCATGTTCTTTCGGTCTTTGATGTAGAACATCGCCAAGAATACAATTAATAGCAAGGGCAATTGTGTTGAGAACTGCAGAATTTGCCAGAAGGAACACATTGCCAGGCTTTCATGATTACTAATTTTAACTTAGTGTCAAGTGCTTTTGGAAAATTTTGTCTTCTAGGATGTAACTTCACTGCTTGCTTTCACTCAAAAATCATTTCCAGTGAAAACAAAGACTATAATGGAATAGTAACTAAATCTATTCATGCAACCGCAATCTTTGCAGAAAAATCTGCTTAGCTGTCATCAAGTGGTTTTTTTCTTTTTCTCTCCTGAGGTCAAAAATCAGAGACATCAAATTTGGCAATGAAAACCTGAAGTCATTTGAACAATGGGGTTAAGGGGTGTCGTGAATGGAAGTGGTGTAATAATTCATCCGTGTGTTTACTGACTGTTTTTACCTATGATTCTCTCCACCCCTAAAACAAACAACTGCTGTTTCTTGCAGGTCAAAAATCTGTCTGGCTTTCTCAATTTCATCTGTAACATGTGTTGGAACTTGCTCACTGGTCTCCCTCCAACCTAACGGTAAGGGCTTTAACAGCAAAGAACATTGAGGGGCTCATTCATCTTCGTATCCCTCGTGCCTGGTTATTTTCAATCGAATCAATTACATTTTTTTGATCAGATTCAAAATCATCCTAAAACGCTGTTGCTAGAGAAGCAGACTATTATTTCCAGAAAAGGGTTATATCTCACTGGATCTGCGAAAGCAGCTAATTTGGAGGCAGAGAGATCCACATTAGAACCTGGTTTCACCCTTTGCGTCATGTGTGACCTTTGGCAAGTTAACTCATCTCTCTAAAGCCTTTGTCTTCTCATCTGTTAAATGGGGATCATATTAGCACCTTGGTAAACAGGGAATGACAGGAGCTTGTTGATTGAGAAAATGTACATGAGATGCTTTGCCTGGATCCCACAGCATTCCATAAAATTTGGCTCTTATGACTTATCGGTAGTAATAATGAGGACAGCAACCGAAAGACTATTAAAGATACTCTCTGAGACTGGTGAGAAAACATGAGAGAGATGTGTCTCAAGGAAATCACTTCTGGTCAGTTTCACATACTTGACCATTCCTGGGTCACTATCCTCAGAGAGCTGAGATTCAAATCAGAATGTCACAGAGCAGTAAACAACAGGCAGGTAGGACACCTGTGCTGGGGGATGGTGGGTGAGGGATGGGAACACGGAGCTGGCTGCCCCTCACTTGAGCAGCAGTGGGAGGAGGGTTCCCCCTTCAGATGAAGAGTGCTGACTTCACCCACAGAGAGGACAGGAAGGATCAGGTCAGCAGACGAGACCCAATACAGACTTGCCCAAAGAGACAGACTGGGGATGATGTAACTGTGTCCTGAATTCAAAATTAACATCTACTTAACCATTCATCTGTTTCAGTGACTTTGAATGAGAGGGGTAAAAAGATTTTATAAAATCAAGTCTGTCAGAGGTATCATTAATTAGAAAAACAATAATACCCTAAGAGGTGGCTCATAAAGAGAATTAATTCACTTAAAGTCAAGTACGGCCAGTCTGAGGTTTGATATATATCCAGCTATATCTAATTCATAGCAAAAGTGGGGAATAAAATGCTGGATTGAAAACAACACCTTTTGATGAAACATAAACTAAGCTAACATTTAACAATAGCTTGTATATTATGTTAGCTAAAAATTGGTATTAGGAACACCGCACTATTCCTTGTCTGGGAGTCAACACCATCCTGGTCGTAAATTAGCTCCCGTGCCCACTTACCATGCTTGGAAAGAGTTATCCCCATCCATAATATGAAAATTTTCATGTCTTTCATCTCGAAAGTATTAGGGCTGATATCAAAATCATACAGTAATTTAGGAAGTATCCCTAAATTTATACTTCCTTCCATTCATATTTTCTTACTAATTTTTTAGGACATGGTATTTAAATTTCACTCTTAATATCAGGTACATATTTTACAGTTTGCAAAACCAAGGAAACCATGAAGCCCTATTGATATGTTCTGCTTAGTAAAAGAGAGATGCTTTAATGACAAATATAATTTTAAAGGGACTATTACAGTGCCACTGAAAAAAAGGAAACATAGTCTTTATCCCCTTAACACATGCCTTAATGCAGAAAGCTAAAGGCTTATCAAAGTATTCTATATAGTGAATAGGAAATAGATAATCCTAAGAACAAGGATGGTTTTTAAATTTTATTTCAGTGTAGTTGAGTTGTGGTGCTTATAAACAACTCTCGTCCACTTGTACTTGCCTGTGTGTGGGATGAACAGCTGCGCAAACGATTTCAGCTTATTTTAAGCTCGAGGGTACGAAAACTGCTATCTGCAAAAGCTGCCCCCCACCCTGTTGGTTAATTCTTCACGATTTCATGCCTCCTTTCCCACTCAAGTTGGATCTCAGTGCCCAGGGGCCCTGCACTCTCAGCAGCATGGCTTCCCAGTCGAATTCTTCACGTACTCACCGTCAAGGCGCAGATAAAGGAAGTTCCGAAAAGCAAAGTAATCCTCCATGATGGTCATGAGAGACGTCATCTGGCAGAAAAGCAGCACGCGGTGATTAGTCGCTCTCAATTTTGGCAGAATACGATCAAGTAGCTCAAACTTTCCTGAGGCCCGATACAGCTCAGCCCTGAACCCAAAAATGCAAAACAAGAAGACAGTATTACTGCTGTCTTCTTGCAGGATCCAGTACAACTCAGCTTTTCATATAATGCCTTGTGCATAGTAAACAATAAATAACTGTGGAGTGAATGAAGGAATATCCACTCCAAAGCAGTGAGAGTATGTAATAGAAAAGTAAAATATATTTATACAAAACTCATAAAAAGCACACCACATATGCTAGGTATAATGACAGAAATGGAAACCCTTTCATGTTCCTAATACTTTCTCTCTCTCGTACATACACATACATGTATATGTTGGATTTACTTAAATCTCTAATCATTAAGAAGGTAAAATTGTTAACTTATGGCACTTAAGATTCATTCAAATACTTATTGAGCACCTACTATGTGCCAAGCACAATGCTAGGCATGTGTACAGTGATGAGTAAAACAGAATCCCCGCCTCCAACATGGGTAATTACAAATTGTGATAAATACTAAAAAGAAAAACAGCAAGTTGCTACGAGAGGACTTATAGCAATGTATTATTACCTTCTTTAGGCGAGAGCAGAGTTTGGCAAACTTCAGCCTTGGCTTGCTGGCTGTTTTTGTAAATAAAGGTTTGTGGGGACACAGTCCTGCTCACTCATTTGTTTTGTCTATGACTGTTTTCATGCTACGAGGACAAAGTTGAGTAGGTGTGACAGAGACTTTTTGACCCGCAAAGGTGAAAATATTTGAGACCTTTAGAAAAAACAATTTGACAGCCACTGGTTTCCAGTGCCAGGGGTGACCTCACTGAAGCGATGTAAACCCAATAAATTCAATTCAAAAAAAAAAAAAAGAAAGAAAGAAAGAAAAGAAAAAGAAAAAAAGAGATAACAGTTTAGCTAAAACCTAACATAATGAGCAAAAGGTAGCCAGGTGAAGAACGGAGGTTCGGAGTGGAGAGGACAAGATACCAGGAAGTGGGAAGAAGCCGTGCAAAGGCCCCGGGGAGTGAAAGAGCCTGGGAGTCCGGGGAACCGAAAAAATGCGGCGGTGGCTGAACCGTAGGTGAGCGGGAAATGCTGCGGGTGAGAGCAGGGCGGCAGCGGGGCGGGGGGAAGAGGGGCGGTCCCGCGGGGCTCTACGCACCACACTGCATGTGCTAGTTTTAAGTGCAATGAGAAGACACTGATGGGGTTTGAACGGGGGAATGACAATACCAACATATCTTTTTATAAGATCCCCATGTACGCTGTGTTGGACTGGACTGGGGCAGGGACAAGAGGCCTGGTTTATATAGAAGCTGAAGTCAAAAATATGGTGGGAATGTGTACTGCCATCAGATGGAGAGGAGCGTCAATAAGCTAAAGTAGGGCCTGTTTCCCTCCACAACAAACCCCTTTTCTCTTTTATCAACAAGGATGTGTTATAATATTAAAATTTTATTTTGGATTGATATTGTTGGAAAAACTCACCAGTGCACCTGCAGTCTACAGCCATAAAGAGTATCATTTGGTAGCTGATTTTAGGACACAGTCCTATGTGTTATCTCTAACAAGATACATTTTCAATTGGAAGTTTTCCCAACATCCCTCCCCTGTTCTAAGAACTGTCCTCCAAACACCCCCTGTGGCCATGATTTTAATACGCAACCCTGGGCAACTGGAGGGCACCAAGAGTGACCGCAGGACTCAGAAGAAAGGGAGGAAGGGGAGGCAGAAAAGCCCAGCCACACTGGTTCTGGGTGGCTTCCGAGTCCTGGCCCCGCGACACCGTCTGTCCTTGGGGCCCAAGAACGACCCCTATATCCTGGTAATACATTTTCCCTGGTGCAAAGTAGGCAAAACAGAGACTTTCTGGCAATACGTTCTTTTTTGTTGTTGCAAGGCATGATTCTCTTCAATGTCCACTGCTAATGAAAAATGTTTCTTATACAGACTATATATTCTAACAAATTACTGTAAAGTCATACATATTTATAGCAGATGAGACATTTCTATTCCTGCATGTTAATATTAAATACCAACTTGAAATTTAATATGATAAATCCTCATTTGAGCCTAAGCTGCAGTATTAGTTATAAATAACAACCCTTTGAAGCTTCGACAACATTTTTAAAACTAGGGTACTATTAAGTCTATTAAATGAGATCTATGTCCTCTGAAAAGCCACTTACTCAAGGCATGTAGTAATTCATACCATTAAAGTAAATGCGAATGTTGGTATCATTTTGGTTAACAACTTCAGTGCGTTCTGCTGAGGAGAGAGGAGGGCTGGGGAGGCTGCTGTATGTATTTGTATGATAAAAGTTCAGGTAGGACTAACAAACTATCTTTTGGAAGACAAAAAATTTTAAGATTTACCCATTTATGACCCCATTTGAATAGCCCAGGTGTTCAGCAAAGGATTCCTTTAAAAGAGAGAGAAAAAGAAAATGATTAAAAAATATATACCTGATACGTATTTACTAACTTAATGATTACTCTTCTGGTGAGGTCATCCTATCTATTTCTAGAGTATACTTAAACAAAATATGAAATAACAAATACTTGTTATAAGATGAACCAGAAACTCAATGTCTTTGAATTCAAACTTTTATTCTGCCAGAAATGTATCCTGTGAGCTTCTGCAAGTCTCTAGGCTGTCATGCTGAGATTACAGGGCTAGTTCATTCACCGAAGAGTGATTAAACATCTACCGGCCCAGGGCTGAGCTAAGCCAGTACTGGGGATCCAGAAACAACTGAAATATCTACCCCCAAGGAGCTTAAAGTCTAGACTAGAGGAAGAGCTTAATATAAGCAACTCAGGACTAAAATGTGCACATAAATATACGGTGAAAATATTTAACAGTAAAAGTAATGGTTATATACTTTATTTCAAATCTTAGTTTAGTGAAATCCCAACATTCCTTCCATACTGCACTTCTCTCTATTACAAATTAGGCCCTAAATGTACTCCGCTCCCTCAGGCGTCTAGCTTTCAGTTTTAAAATGCAGAACTTAATCACCTAATTCCCTCCTCCCTGAGCCTGTGGGAGAAATACATTACTGTTCTCCATGTGACTCTTCCATTCCTACTTAAGAAAAGGGAGACCATCTGTGGCGAAGGAGAGGATGTCACACCTTCAGATTAGCCACCAGCTGTCTCCTTTTTTGCTTCCCTTCCTTCCATGGTCACCAGAGCTTTTCCTCCAAAGGGACCAGATCGTTCCCTTTGGGCTCTCCTCTCAACTATGTCGTCCATGCAAGGCAGCCCCCCAGAATGCTGCCCTGCATGGGCAGCAGCCACAAATCCCACCCCGACTCTGAGACCCATGGCTTCTCTCTCCACAGGCTGCCACTCCGTACTAGATTTTAGGAGCTAACCCCATCTCTAAGCAGGGCTGTAAAAACCAAAGAGATACGTGTCAGTAGGTGATGATAAGGTTAGGAATGGCATCATTTAAAAAATTCTGTTTTCATTTCTCTGGTGTGAAGGCTCCTGGGAGGCAGCGAACCTAATGGAGAGACTGGGCTTCTGGTACGACTTAGTATGAACACAGGTCGTGTAACAAACAAAACGAAGACAAAGGCAAAAGGCACACACCATCTCTGGTCTGTAACTGCAATACATTAGCCAGTAACTGTGGCTCTCACTTCCAGGAACATGGTCCTGGAAGTTTTTTTATGTTAAAAAGATTGCAAATCAAAGTCGGTTTCCCTAGTGACTGCCATTTAAAACATAAACAGGTGTGCAGTGGAGGGCATGCTACTTAACCTTGGCTCCTCTTCGATCGCCCTCTCCCCCCACCCTTCCCAGGGGTGACAGGCAGAACCATGAGGGGAGGTGGTGCCATCCCCCTTGACGACATGGCCTAGCATGTTTCAAAGGTTAATTTTTGTATGATAACCAAAACGAGGTCAGACTGGCACTTCATTTTCATGCTCAAACCGCTCTATATAGCAGAGTAAGTATCTTTGCATTGTTTTTAGGAAAAGTGAGATGGTGGGTGGCAGGTTAACCTAATACGACCCCATTTTCATCATTAGACCTTTTTTTGGCTCTCCCCCCAACCCAGCATATAGCCCCACCACTAATCCATTGATGCCTCACATCCGTTCAATATGTTGTCAGTTTACAAGATGCTTCCTACGTTACTTTTTTTTAAAGTTTGTCCTCTTGTTAGTCCTATAATCCAGCAGTCCCCAACCTTTTCGGCACCAGGGACTGCTTTCATGGAAAACAATTTTTCCATGGACCAGGGTGGGGGGGATGATTTGGGATGATTCAAGCACATTACATTCAAGCCCACCTCCTGCTGTGAGGCTCGGTTGCTAACAGGCCCTTACCACAGACGGCAAGTCAAGTACAGCAAAGCTTGGAGAGGCTGAGTGATCTACACCAGGTCGGTGCGTGTGAGTAAGTTTCCCGAATTGAGAGTTTCACCCCAGTAGGAGTAATCTGAGTTACAAAGTAGCCTCGGGTATGGACCCATTGCCCATTGAATTCTCCTTCCACTGTATGTCTAAATGTTTAAATAGTTGTGGTTTGTTGGTGGATTTTTTTTTTTTTTAATATTGTTGCTGCTGTCATTTTATCTAGACCTAGGGCTTTTTAGCCTGCAGACACTCTGCCCTATGGACTTGAAGGCAACAGCCGTGTCAGGAGTCTTTCTAATTCCCCACCCGAGCTGGGACAGGGTGCCAGTGCAGGGAGAAGGCGCGCAAGAAATACCCTTCTCTGACAGTTATCAAACATAAGGGAGGAAAAAAGAATTGCCAAAGTTGAGAATGTTCAACCCCATTTTTATACTGTGATTATTAACTCTTAATTTCCCAGAACCTTCTGTGTATTTATTTTTTAAAAGACTGGTGCAGACACCCGAGCCCTACGGGGACGTGCCCCAGCCCTCTTCCCACGCGGGGAAAGTAGGCAGTGCGCTGGCAGAGAACCGCCACCAGGGCCGTGTGCGTCAGCAGAAACACTGAAAAGTGAACATTACGATTGTGGCTCCCTTTCCTGCCTGCTCAAGCCAATTGTTTCTACTGGGGTGAAACTCTGTCAACCTAGGAAACTTATTCACCTGCGGTGACTAGGGCTGAAAATGAACTCACCCCTAAAAATAGCTTCTTAGCGACTACAGTGTCAGTTTAAAAGCCTGAATTTACATCGTCGTGATGGAAGCCAGAAAGGAAGGATACAAATCTAAGCAACAGACCAAGGTCAGTGTCTTTCACAGAGAAAATTCTTTCAAGAGCATCTTTCTCTTCAACAGGTATAAATACATTATTTTAATATTTTTCACAGCACCCTGAGAAAACTGGATGTATTTATCATTATCTTCAATTTCACAGCGCCTACCATAACAAGGCAATTCACAGTACTTACCAAAACCCACATAATGAGCCATAGCTTACAGCATTTTCTCACTACTTTAAACTCTCGGTTATAAAATTCCAGATGCTCAAGTGCTTGGTGCCAAAAAGCATCCACAACCAGAAAATTCACATTTGTTAATTCTGCCTATTAAGCTCTCAGATGGGCAGAATCGTTGTTTTAATTTCCATACACGTTTAAACCCTGTTTTATTTTTTTATTAAAACAATTTTTTTAAAAGTAGTATTAGTAGGAATAACGTAAACAGGATCCAGATCTAGACAGAGAATACAGACTTACCTCAATGTGCTGAAACATATATGGGTGGTTGCAAATTTTCCTCAACTGCATGATCGTGTTCATAAGTGTCTTAGCGCCTCCTTTCCCCTAAGAACAAGGGGGGAAGAGTCAAAATAGAACAAATTATTAACCGATCAGATATTTCCAATTTTTAGAAAGTGGGCTCCTACAGGAAGGGCAAAGGGCCATAAGTCTTCCCAGCAGCCTAACCCTTTTGTGGTCCAAAGCCTCTGTTAAAACATAGCGGTTTCTCAGTTAGATATAACATCTTTTTTTGTGACTAACTGATCCTCCAGAAAAGAATTATGTCAAGTTGATGGGTTGGTGACATGACTATCTATTTCCTAGGATTCTGGGAAGACAGAAGCACAGAATAGATGCCCAAGGAACGAAACTTCTAAAATACCACCCCACTTTTAGGCGGAATACATTTTCTGCAGAAATGACACGAGCAGAGTTATTTTGGTGATGAGAACTTAACTCCTTTCTTCCTGCCCCAGTGCAGTTCACAGTTAGGAGGTTGGGAGATCTCCTTTGGCAGCTGCCATAGCTACAGAAGAGACCCAGTAGTTTCCTTTAGCGAATGAGCGCTAGGAGGCTGCTTCCCTGGAGTATTGGATGTCACGGTCACGGGAAGACATACTCATTGTGAGTTGCATCACCTTCTGCCACATACCTTCTTATCTTTCTCAGAACCGTCTGTGAGGAGGATCCCCTTGGCTTGCATGTGGCGATACAGAATCTTCTGCAGAGCTGACATGTCACACTTGATCACATATTCAACCTGGAGAAAAAAGAACACTGGGTGGGTAAGAGCAGGAGCGAGAAGGTGCCTGTTCTAAAGAGGCTGCTGAGACACAGCTGCTGGTGGCCCTCCAGGAGCCATGAAGGTGCCTGTTCCCCCGCTTGGATTTCTGGGGCGGGGAATGGGAGCAGGGTGGAACGGACCACGGTCATCATTGCTAAAGGCATCGTTATGATGGAGAGACCTTCCAAAGGTTCGACGTAATTGAGGTTAGAGTCATGCTTTCAGGAATTTCTTGACTTGTTCCATCTTTGAGAGAGAGAGTGACTTGCAAACTGTTCAAATTCAAAGATGTTCCGTATAGAGTATATTTATAGTACTTCCTCTGCTTCCCAACTATACTCCCCTTTCACATGAACAGAACCGTTTTAGGAAAAAGAGTGACTGACTAGTATCCTAGGATTTTCTTTGTAAAACATTTTTTCAAATGGTGATACGTGGCCACTCCCAATGCCGGTCCTGCAATGAGACTTACAACAGTCCTGGGCTGGCTATCATAAACTCTGCTTGTGAGAGATGGGAGCATACTGGCTAGTGAGGACAACAGGCAGAGAAGAGCTAATCCAGAGCTGGATCCTACGGCCATCTAAAGAAGGCAAGGCCCCTCGTGCTTCCGTTTGAAATGCTGCAAAATTCCAATTTAAAACAGTTGAAGGGAATTCCCATGCCTGTGGGCACGCACACACCTGCAGTCTCCTAGCAGGCTCCTCATGCCTCAAATCTGCCTTGATTATTTCCTATTATTGTTTTTCTTTATTAAAAAAAATCCCCAGAATACAAATGTGGAAATTTCATAATAAACATCAGATTAATGCCTAGAAATCTGCAGAATGTGATTAAAAGTAAATCAGCAAGGTGCCTAATGTTTAATAAACTAATAAAATGATCAGGTTATTTTCAGCTCTGAGGGCCAAAGCAAGGAGGTCACAGAAAGAGACAAGTTGAATATTCATTCAATTGTTGCTTTAGAAGGAAACTGTTAGGCCCAATGGAACCGCAATTAAGAGTCTCTTGCCACTCATTTTGACGCACCAAATCAGGTTAGAGAAAGCTTGGCTCTCTAGCTGAAAAGTTAAGAAAAGCAAGTGACCTACTAAAAACTTATTTTATTTTTTGGTGACCTTTTTGGCCAGGGCAGGGAAAAAACTTCCACGCTTCATAAATAAGGATGTGCTTCATATAGGCTTTGTATTTTAGATGCCTGATCACATGATATTTTTAAAGGACTTTCGCTTCTTCGAGAACTGTTAACTCTCAATGAAATTTGATCATGGTGAAGAAAAAGTGTTAAATGACTTCGGATGAGTATAATAACAAAAATGACACCAACGGTTAATATTCTTGAGCTCTTTGCAGGGACCAGGCCCCATGCACAAGTGCTTTATGTGCCTTCTCTGATTTCATCACACGAGGGCTCTAAGAAAGGTACATCTACTGTCCACATTTTATACATAAGGAACTCAAGCATCAAAAAGTTTAACAGACTTACTCAAAATGATACAGCTATTTAATGGTGCAGTTAGGACATTAAACAGAGTCCACTCTATTAAGCTCTATGCTAAGGGTGACCGGGCGGGCGTTCAGGCTTCTGAGCTCCCCTTCACCTGGGCCTCACTGCTGACAGAGATGGCTGATGCTCGTTTTTAAGGGCATTAGGGCACACAGATGCAGAATTCAACACAGAGCCCTCCGCCCCCTTCCGATCAGTTAGCTGCTGCTACACGCTGGAGGTAAGGGGTGTGGGCACAGGAGGCATGAGCACACCATGCAGACGGGGACTCCAGACAGCCCACAAGGGGGCAGGTCAACAGAGGGGGAGCCCATCCTGAGGACCCCCACCCTCTGACCTCCCTCCTTCTTGTCCCTCGAGGACACCAGAAGCTGGTTTGATAGGCACGATCAAAATCACCTTCATAAGCTTCCCAACTATATTTTACATGTGCTCCCCGCACCTCCCCAAACTCCAAGCTATTTTGTTTGATTGTGTACTTTTCTCCAGGCCTCGGGGGTTCCTTAGTCTTAGTGCTTCCTTTTATAATCCTACTCTACCTTGAGGGCCCTTTGAAGATCTTCCACATCACCTACCATATCTATAAGCCAAAGTCAATTTTCCCTTTCAGTTCCCTCAAAGAAGTGGTTATCAAGTTTTTTCTGATGGCATTCCTCTTATCAGGAAGACATGCTAAAGCACAGCTTCCCAATATGCCCATGTACTTATTTATTTATTTATTTATTTTTAATCCTCACCCGAGGATATGTTTTTATTGACTTTACAGAACGAGAAAGGAGGGAGGGTAGGAGGGAAGGGGGGAGAGAGAGAGAGAGAAAGAGAGAGAGAGAAACATCCCTGTGAAAGAGAAACATCAATTGGTTGCCTCCCACATGTGTCCCAAGCAGGGACTGAACCTGCAACCTAGGTATGTACTCTGACTGGGAATCGACCTATGACCTTTTGGTGTACGGGACAATGCTCCAATCAACTGAGCCACCCACCAAGCCAGCCATCCTTCGCGTAATCTTTTAAAAGCCCTTCGTCCATTCTGGGGCTGAGGGCATTTAGTTAAAATGAGATCATTCTAACTCTTTTTATCTGGGTACAGGGAAACCCACGATGCTTCACAACAGGAAGGAAATACACAAACCTGGCTGTGAGGATGAGTGAACTTACAGAGGCCTTAGGCAGTGGTGTCCCACCCGGGATGACCTATACCGTCTAACCCAGGCACGTAACTGACTTTCCAATGTCTACACTGCAGGGGTCCCAGTGTCAGTCTGAATGTTAAATATCAATACAGCTTTTCTTATTTGCAAGAGGAAAATTAATATAGATCAAAGTTCTAAAATCTTCTTTCCGCACCACAGTGGATTACTAGTGAGCCACCCCTAAACACCCAAACTGGAGCATGTGCTCTGGAGACCCCTGCCCTAAAGTACTTGAAGGCCTGGATCACTCATACTGGCGGGCAGAAAGGACCATGTCAGCTTTCACCGTCACACCGCTGCTCAGGGTGAGCAGACCTCACACCTCCACACCACGCCTGTTGACCTCTCGGGCCACGCGGCCCATTTCCAGTGTCGCTTCTGCATCTGCTGCCCCAGCCCCAGTGCAGTGCAGTGCACAGAGCAGGCAGTCAGAGCTATGCATTAATAGGACAGGCTGAAGAATTCTAAAGTAGATAGGTAGATCGACAGCGTTGAGGCGAAGGAAAGTTCTGTGATAATCATGCCACTGTAAACTCTGTTGAGTCTGCATTTACCCTCCCCCACCCCAAATGCAATGGTCCCTAATTAGAACATGAATGTGGAAGTTCCTCAAAAATGTTGGTGCTATAGGACATGAAATCTGTGACTCTTTAATAAGGGTGATTCCCCCTACAAGGCGGGCTTGTGAGAGCTGCTGGGGCTATTTTCGTTCAAGTTACACGTAAAACTGGGGTGCGGACCTCACGTACATGCTAATTATCTCCTGAGAGTTCTTGCGTTAGCAAAAGATCAAACTGGCCCGTACAAGGAGCCAAGGCAGGTGATTATATCAGCCCAGGGTCTCCTCCCATCCAACCCTGTAGAAGTAGTCAGCTTTAGCCATAGTTTCTGCCAAAATACTATTCTTCATTTATAATTTCCCTTCCAAAAAGATGTATTATTGGAACGATGAACCAAGACTACTGTGATTGATATATTACCACTTTCTAAATTGAGATTTCCAAACAAGATTAAATGTATGAAAGTCCCATGTTCTGGTATCTACAGTGCAAGAGAGGAACAAGGTAATGATTAATTACATCAAGCATTCCAAATTTTTATATGATGAATATAGAAATTGCCCATTTAGCCCTGGCTGGTGTAGCTCAGTGGATTGAGTGTCAGCCTGCGAAACAAAGGGTCGCTGGTTCGATTCCCCAGTCAGGGCACATGCCTGGGTGGCAGGCCAAGTCCCCAGTAGGGGGCGCATGAGAGGCAACCACACATTGATGTTTCTCACCCTCTTTCTCCCTCCCTTCCCCTCTGTCTAAAAATATAATAAATTTAAAAAAAGAAAGAAATTGCTCATTTAAACAAAGCTTTTTGGTTGTTCTACACAAATTAAGTCAAAATCACGATCAATTTTAGGTAGGTCAACTTCTAGTTAATCTCAGACATTGTATACATGTTTTAGCATGCTAGACATCACTAGATACACAGCCAATTTCAGGTATGGTTGGTTCTTGATCATATGAATTAACAAAGGAGAGAGTCGGCAGAGACAGCCTCGAATGAAAGCGAAATCAAAAATGAGATTTTATTTAGCTTAAGTTGGGTTTTATATAATCACATAATTCCATTCCTATGAATTGCAATTCTTCCCTGAGAATAAAGGATAAATTTTACACCAGCAGCGAGGTGTTTCATTAGACTCATAAAATTATTAAATACCCATTGATTAAAACTAATTTTTATTAAATATTCATTAAAACTAAAGTTTCTGTTTGCTAGAGCTGCATTTATCAAACTCTGGCCCTCAGGTGCCTGCTTTTGTTCCATCTTAGGGTCCTGAGGCCACTCTAGTTATACTAAACAGAATTACTGGGACGGGTTGACATTTTGCTTTTAAGAGTTTTTCTATCTTAAAACTCAACAATAAGAAAAGAAACAATAAAAAGAAAAAAACAGGCAGATTTCAGCACCACTTCACCAGAATTTTGGGGGCACATTGACATTTTATATTTTTAACACATTTTCTATTATAAAACTTAACAATAAGAAAAGAAACAACCCGATAAAAACAAACAAAAGATTCGAGCAACACTGCATCGAAGAAGACGTATGGGGGCCAAACAGGCACACAAAAAGGCGCCACCCCCCCATCACTGGACACTAGAGGAATGCAAATTAAAGCTACACACCTACCGAAATGGCTAAAAATGTTTAAAAAAACTGAGAGTGCCCGATTAGTACTGACGAGAAAGTGGAGGAAATGTAGTGCTCCCACACTGCTGGTGGGACTGCAAAATGGTTCAGGCAGTTTGGAACACTATTTGAAAATTTCTTATGAAGTTACGCGTATATGTACCATATGACCAGGCAACTGCACTCCTAGGTATTTGCTCAAGTGAAAAGAAAACCTGTGTTCACACAAATACCTGTGCATGATGCTCATTGGAGATTTATCCATAATCATCAAAAACTAGCAACAACCCGAATCTCTCTCAACTAAGTGGATAAACAAAGTGTGATGCATCCATATAACAGAATACTATTCAACAATAAAAGTGAACCAACTATTAATACGCCCAACAGCTTAGATGAACATCTAATACACAATGCTGAGTGAAAGAAACTAGATGCAAAGGGTCAGATGAGACATACTGTCTGGGTCCATTCACACAACATTCTGGAAAAAGCAAAGTTACAGAATGGAGAACAGATTAGTGGTTGCATGAGACTGAGAGGAGAGACAGGCTCTTACTAAAAAGCAGTAGCACCAGGGAATTTGAGGAGGTGGTGGGATGACTGGGGAAATAGAATTGCTCTGTATTTTGATTGTGGGTATGATTAAGGTAACTATGCAGTTGTCAAAACTTTTAGAACTATATACCCAAAAGAGGAAATTTTATTATATGTAAATTAAAAAATAAAATTAAAAAACTCTTCCCTGTTTCTTTTTCATTTCAGAATTATTGCTATGGGAGTGTTTATCGTTAGCTTTATCCTACCATCAGCCATAATTCCCTCCTGCATTCTTTACACAGGCTGAGAAAGACATACCCGTTGTTTCTGGTTATAAGCAGATGACAGTAGAAGAAAACTCCTTACCCATAAGGGTGACACCTACATGACCAATTTTTCCCTGATAAAAAAAATCCTCACGAGGCAGAAAAAGTAGAGAATGACCGCTGGCCTCAAGACTTCAATAAGGCCACATACCCACGCATGGCAATCAGTCCCCCCACTTGCCTTCTGTGATTTATGGGGACAGAGACATGAGAGGGCCACAGAAAGTGCAAGGACAAGAGAACAGTGAGAAAAAAGCTGAACTATACAGGAAAGTAGAACTCTCCATTAAAAATAGAAGCAGCAACATGAGTAGAAAATAAAAAATATGGAGCAGCAGCTGTCACTAGTTGAGTGCTTACCACGTGCCAGACGCAGTAGTATGAGCATCCCATCCGTCTAATCCGCGCAACAATTCTATGAAGCAGGTGTTCCTTATTTTCTAGTTCACTGATGAGAACCTTGAGACCTACTGTGTTAACTGACTTGCCCAAATTCACAGTTAGTAAGAGACAGAGAATGCCGGGGGGACCCTTATCTGCGTCGATGGCAGAGCTCATGATCTCCACTCCACCAAGTTACCTCCAGGAAAAGGCAGCTTATCCACAGAGCGAACATCACACACAGTGTATTTCGCACGCCTCAGACATAGTGCTCTGGCTGCTACAGAGCGTAAGTGTGCTTCATATACTCTTGAGGCATACATCTAATCTTAACTTTTTAAAAGTTTACTCATACTCAGGAAGTTCTCTTGTGGAAAGAACGGTGGGATAAATAGAAAAGAATGCCTTTGTGATATAAACGATCACCCCATAATCTTTATGCTGCAGAGGTTTGGATTTTTATATAATAGACTTTTTGAAAACGGGGCATACTTTCAACTTGTAATGCGTTTTTAAAAATCTATGTCTATTAGCCAGTCCTGTAAATAAGTAAACAAGATTCACGAGTTTCATGAAATGAATAAAGGACTGTGGTTAGTTACCTTTTATTTTATACCTCTTCTAAAGAAACAAAAGGAAGCCTGGGACAAATAGAAATCTGTAACATTCGACCACTCTAACTTTCAGGATCTCAGTAACAGTATGCTGGGAAGTGTTCAGCTCACGGCAGCCCCATCACCACTGTGTCCACTCCCCAGCTTATCTGTTCAATAGTTAAGCTCCACATTAAACAGAAAGGGGGTTACTCAAAGAGGCTAAGGCCACAGGGAGTCAAAGAAATATCAGTAGCATTCAATGCCCCAAATTCATTCAGTAGAACAATAAAACATTAAATATTTAGGCTTTTGTTGGAATAGGGATGGTATAAGAACCATGTTTATTTTTAATTTTTCTTCAACTGTTAATGAATAGAGAACAAAGTTCCCTCTCAGCAAAGTGATCAAATCCTTACGCTATTTGCCAATTCCCACTTAAAAAGGTACAGGATAAAACAATCTGTCCAAAAAATAGAGACGTTACACAGAAAAACACGATGCAAAATAAAACATCTCAGGAGTGGCTCATCTACAGAGAAAACTCAAATTAAAGTATCTCGTGCTACAGATAGTAGTCTACAATGCCAAACACTCTATCTCAAAGAGAATAAAACTTAGAACTCCAATGTGTGTGGTTCTAAAATATGATCAGGCACATATTAAACTAATACCCAAATCTGACCAAAAAATGTAGAACTAGGGGCTCAGAAGACATTCTAAAGCACTGGAAACTCAGTGTCCAAGAAGAAATATGAAAAATACTTCCTTAGAATGTTTACAGACTTAACGTTGATGGTGTGGGACCAGAAACCATGCCCGAGAATAATTAGATGGTGGTCTCTCCTTTGCAGGAACTCTGGTTTTCACTTAACTATCAGAATGGTGATGTCACAAGCATCGTACAAAATACAGATGAGGTATGATAGAATCGTACACTTGGAACCTATACAGTTTTATTCACCAATGTCACTTCAATAAATTCAACACAAAAGGGAAAAACACAAGCATCAAACATTAAATAAATTTCCAGCAAACCTGGTAAATGTTTACTAAGCCCTCTGATAATGATAAAAGTCCCAAACTTAAAAATCCTTATTTGGCTCACAAACAGAACACTTAATGGCACCTGCAAGACTAAACTGAAATGAGGTTAGTTAACTTTAAAAAAATCTAAAATTAAAATACTCCCTGGCTGGTGTGGCTTAGTGGGTTGAGCACTGGTCTACAAACCAAAAGGTCACTGGTTCGATGCCTGGTCAGGGCACATGCCTGGGTTGCTGGTCAGCGCCCCAGTTGGGGACATGTGAGAGACAATCGATAGATGTTTCTCTCCCACATTGAAGTTTCTCTCCTTCTTCCTCCCTCCCTTCCCTTCTCTCTAAAAAAATAAATAAAATCTTTAAAAAATGCTTTAAAAAATAAATTAAATTAAATTAAAATGCAATATTAAGTTAATTAATGTAATGCTAAGTGGTTGTAAGTTAAAGTATAATGAGACTCAGTGAATTTTGCAGTTTTATAAAATCTGCCCAAAACTTTTGGACACCAGGCTGAAATTACCAAATTTTTCCTTCTCTCTCTACACCAAATCCTCTAGCTTTTCTCTTCAAACAACATAGTACTTTAAGATATTTCCGAGATACCTGTAACTAAAATACAAGCCTGCTGTTTTAGAAGCACAATTTCAGGTGCAGGTACTTCAACCATTATTTGCAGGGGAAGAAACCACGACTTTTGCATTTTGCAACATACTTTTTCTGGAAGCTGGGATTCAACTTCTTTCTTCAGTCTCCTCAGTAAAAATGGTCTCAGCACCTTATGCAGACGCCTGATGATCAAAATAGTTTCTTCTTCGTTCAAGTCCACCTACCAGAGAACCACAGATGACTTTGATATATTTTTTTTTAAAAATGCTTTCTGTTACATTTATTATTGGTTTCAATATATGTTTGAAATTTTATATGTTACGGCCAGCTTTATACCTGGCCACATGCACCTCAGAATTCTCTTCCCACCCGCCTACAGGTGGTAATAAAACAGCCTATAAATGGGTATTTGTCTTAAGGATGGGTTTGTGGGAAAGAGCTCATAAGCAACGAGGTTTATATCAATACTGATAGCAGCTCAGAATTTTATGGGATAAAACTGGTAACAAAGACTGATTGAAGACTGAGACAGACCACGAGTAAAGGGGCAACAGTTAATGTGTTCTTACTTAAAGAGGAAGCATTAACTTTGCCTCAGATGCAGAAACATACCAAGGGAAGAAGTCTCGTACACAAAGGTGAAAACAAGAGTAGATCTAATTTATATTGGCTGGTTTTAACTCCGCTCCCTGGCTCTTCCCCTTTTCTGCCCTGACCTTCTTCAAGGCATAGTCATGCTTATACAATAAAGTCCTCTGCTTTCTCTTTCTCTATTAACCTCCTCTATTAACCTCTAGGAGGCAAAGTTGATTGACTTGACTATACAAATGGGCGAGACAATTAATTATTGACAAAAAGGAAATGTTACTCAAAATTACAGGGCTAAGAGTTCCAACATAAATTTCCCTAAAGCATTCTTAGAGGCTTTTCATTCCTGTTGGTTAAGAAATTACTAATCAAAAGGACATGCACCCATTTCTTTTCTTATCATGGCTCATGTCTTCCTTTCATAAATGAGCTCTAAGAGAAGGCAGAGAGTGGGAGAAATGGTAGTAAGAAATCTGAAAATGGCTACTCCCAGATTTGAGGAGTATTTATGCACACACAAAAACAGAGGCTCACACTAACATCTGAAGAAAGGTGTACAGAAAATTAGTGTAAACGACTTCAGTTTCACACACAAACTCTTCATGTGGAAACAGTTTAAAGGGAAGCCCAAGTTTTTAACAAGGAAATATTTGTTTTAAGATTTATGTTCAGTTGGTAGAGTTGATCTGGTTAAATTGTGTCAATAACCATCCCTACATTCATCCTCCCTGTGGCCGTGAGCAGTTAAGCATTCTGCCATCAGGAATGTTCCCCGGTGGCCTGGGTAACACACTGGCAAGAGACAGAGGAGTTTTCTTCAGAGGGGAAAACACCCTGGAATGAGAACATATGCGCTCACCGATTAGCTTCATAATGTAAGTGACACTGTAAACCACCCTATGGGTTTTCTGCAGCTCTAACTTTCTCAGCTCTACATCCTTTCATTTCATTTCATTGTCAAGCAGTGGAAAAAACAAAAGTTAGACCAGTACCCTTTCTCCAGTCATGGCAAATGGAGCATTAAACCACTGTTCAAATGTGCTGCAGCTTTTAAAAATTGTGGGGAGGAGGAAGTTGAGGAGAGCCCAGAGTTCCGGGAGTTTATTCTGCAGTGGGGTCCCAGTCAAAAGGATCCTCCTGGGGGCCACATAGTGAGTGTTCAAGACCTGAGTCAGCTTGCAGTGGTGATTCTTCATTCGGTGGCCCTCATCCACGATCATGTATTTCCACCGAATCTGTAACGTGAGAAGAAGGACCAACATGTGGTGAGCAAGGGAAAACACAACCATTTCCAACAGGCAAGTGGTGACGTGGAAAACCAAAGAACTCATACTCGGTACAAGATATGGTGGAATAAAAGAATCTCAACAGCCTATATCCTACACCCGATAGATCATATAATACATCGTATAATAATGGAAAGTTAAAGCAACAATGTCCCTCAGGGGAGGTGTAATTCCGAATCACCCTTTAACAAGGAAGGAAACTTGGGCCTCGAATGAAATGGTTAGGCCAGGAGTCGCTCCTGTGCCTGCCTGTCCAGTACTCCTTCTGTTAATGCTATACCCTGACAGCTCTCCCAGATTTAATAGTCATTCTCCCTCTGCTCCTAGGAAGTACAGAATATAGTTCTCCTCTTGAAGCAGAAGTTAATGACTGATTTTTCCAACACTACCTGTAGCCGAGCTACTCCGGCTTCGTGCCTTCTTTACTGTTACATTGGCTGACTACTGCTTTTAGGACTTGGCTCAGTGTTCTTTATTTTTAAACTTGAACTGGTTGCTAACATTTAAAAGTTGGTATATTTAATATAAAAATCTGGACATCCAACTTCCTTTTAAAAAAACAGGAAGATTTGGCAACCTGAACTCTGTCATTTCACACATACTCCTTACCTGCCAAGTACTTACCTGTCAGGTCTAGGATCCCTGCTTTAAGATATCTAAAATGAAAGGATATCCTCACTGGAAGGGAGAGCAATGCTAAAATATCATTCCCCTATTTATGCCAAACCTTCAAAATTAAACACAATTTACTCACCTCCCCATAACTGTCCCTTCAAAAGTAAAAAATGACCATATAACACAATCCTCCATCCTAAGTCTACAAAGAGTGCCTTTCCTCTCTCTTATTTTACCCTTGAGCCCTCTTCAAGGTCATTGTTCTCCATTTCTTACAGTGAGAACAATAAGGAATGTTCCACTAAGCCTGTCCATTCCCCCCAGAACAGTGGCTATGGCCAAGAAACGCATCTGGTACTCAGATGTCCCTGGATCCTGCCGCAAAGCCCCTCCAGAGAGAGGTGGGAGACAAGCACCGCATCACACATGGCCTCCCCGCCTTCCTCATTAGAAGCACCAGTGAAGTCAGGGGAAAAGACAGAAAAGAATCAGTCAGGCTGGGATGTCCAGGTAAAAGAAACAAACAGAGCTTTTGTGTTTGTTTCTTCCCCTAACACCTCTAAGAACAGTATTTAGGGATAACCAAGGTTGTATGATCGACCTGTTCCAAATTTACCTATGACAGCAAGAGAAGAGGTCAGCAGATAAAATGTAGTTAAAGAAATATTCTAAATCTACTTCCCTGACTAATTTGCCTTATGAAATAATAAACAAGAGAGCAGAGGCCTTGGGTTTTGCTATTGGGTCTACTACTAATTAGGTCTTCCACCTGGAAAAAAAATTACTGCCCAGTTCTAGGTCTCCATTTCTCCACTAACCAACAAAAGCAATACATCTCGTTAACAAGCGTCTCCAGTGAATTTTGAAATACATACGCAGGAGACACGATGTGAATGTGTTTTTAAGGATCTCAAACGTATAAACACATTCCTACAGTAATACTGAAAACACATCATTTCTGACACAGCCAAATTCATCTCTGAATATGAGGAATGAGAACACAGCGTTGTCGCCAGTGCCATCTCAATTATTAAACCTCCCCTGGGAACATGCTTTCTTTATGTTATTTCCTGTGATGCCATGAAGGGAACGCTCCATTCCCAGAGCAAAGGTTTAGTGCAGAGATAGAGCACACCCCAGAAATGGGGATTCTGTTCAATTCTGGCTATAACTTAGTTTCAGATTATAGTGCTTTCAAAACACCACAGGGCAAAAGAAATTACTAAAGAAAAAAAATTGTCTTCAAATGTGCTCCATAAATGAAACTACTTCAATCATTCTACATGAACATATTAGAAGGCAAGATGATATAAATGGAAAAAAAAATTATATTTTATGGCTAAAGGACAACTTGGGATATAGAAATTAGGAGATGTAGGTTGCAGGTGGAAAACCACTCTTTCCCAGCTCCAAGTAGTCACAGAAACAGCCCAGAGTAATTCAAACAATAATAGCCCATTATTTTACCAGGAAAAACCCTAAAACAGGGACAGCAGAAAAGCCATAGCTCGGAAAAATGTTCACATGGAGAAGACCATATGGAGAGGTACCTACTCATGTCTGGAGAGACAAAGGCACAGGAGGAATGAAGTTATGCTACTGACAATACCCAGGGCAACAAAAACAATTATTTCCTCCACAAGCACGTTCAGGGCTGTTGGAGAGAATGAATTGCAGAAGGAGCCCAGGTGAATTTTTTAGAGAGATGTAAACTCATTAACTGTGAGAGGAAAGGTAAGAGCCCCAGGATCAATGACATACACCAAAAAAAAAAAAAAAGAAAGGATACATAAAATTAAATCCAGGACCAAAATATACCTGACTCTAAAAAAAACTGAGAGAGAGAACGAGAGGAAAGAGAGGAGAGAGAGAGGAGAAAGGGAGAAGCCATTTAATGATCAAATTATTCTAGGAAGTATAATTTGGGGACTACCTCACACTCCAGTGTGATGCTACATAATTAAAGATAAAAGAATTTTTTAAAACATACCTTTGCAAGAATGTGCTTGTCTTTTATAATGTACTCATAAGTAGTCAAGAGGACATTGAATTTGCCACTCCTTAGCTGGGGGACAAGGGAGCGACGCATGGCAGGGGTACCCTGAATAGAAAGAAAAAAAGAAATATATATATATACATGTTATCAAATGGAAGTACATGTGTATTTTTTCTCACTATTCAGAGCTTAATGGGGCTCAGGCCTGTGACTTAAGATCGCACATATATGCTTTATCATATACAGATGCATTATCCATGAAGAAAGTGCATGGTAAAATCACACAGGTCTGGCCACTTTTCAGACTCTTACAGGGAGGCTTTCCCACCGAAAACTGAGGGGAAAGAGAGAGACGGAAACTACAGTGACCTCGAGGAAGCAGAGAACCCGCTGCCCTGATGAAAGGCTCCATTTCTACGGGAGCCGCCAGCAGGTGCCGGGCACCTGGGTAACTGCCTAACTTCTGCAGGAAGAGCGGGCCCGGCAGCAGCCTGCCAGGGAGCCCGTCGGCGGCACGCAGGATGTGCGGTATTTGTCATTTGTATTACTCTCATCAGAAACCTCGCAATATGATAATTAACAATTTTCTTCTGCATTTCACTATCTGAAAGTAATTATGGTTTATTACAGTAATCTTCTTGGGATGATTAACTCTCACTGTTTAGTACAGGATGTACATGACAAAACTTTACAACCAAATACAGTGCACAGATGTGCATATGGAAAGAAGAAAACAGGGTCTATTTTTTGCTTTTCCACATTTATATATAAATACAGCGTTCCAAACCTTGTAAGAAATTTTCACCACAGAAGGAGCCCATTTGTCAAATTCATATGTCCAGTTAGATAGAGTCCTATAGAACAAAACAAAATGAAAAAAAAAGACAAGTGAAAAAAGACATTTGTATAAAAGTCAGTGGTTGAAAGGATATTCTTATTTATTTTTTTAGGCCTTACCTTGAAAGGGGCTAGAGAATATAAAATATCTCGACTACATGTTTATTTTAAAGGTGTGGAATTAAGAGATAAGTTAGAAATAAGCTGCCACAAAGCATGACAGGTTTGTCCTGGGTTCATAAAAAAAAAAAAAATCAGAAAAAAATTAAAGAATGCATAGCTATAGAGGGCATTAAAAAAAACCCTGAAATTTTAATATGGTATTGAAAAATAACAATCACCGAAATGATTTGGTGAGTCTTTAGAAACGGCCACACATATGTTCAGAGAAGAGTTGAGTCAGGAAAAAGAAATTACAAAAGCACATGAAAATATTAAATAAATCTGTCAAGAGGGAGCAGGGGAAGAAATATTAAATGCCTTTTTGAAAAAATCCCTGCAAGCATCACCATAATATACGTCAGAATATGTAAAATATAGATGAAAAGCAAAATACAGCATGTGGCCCAGGACGGCCGTGAATGTGGCCCAACACAAAATCGTAAATTTACTTAAAACATTATGAAATTTTTTTTGTGATTACATGTTGCAGTGTATTTAATGTGTGGCCCAAGCCAGCTCTTCTTCTTCCAGTGTGGCGCAGAGATGCCAAAAAGTTGGACAGCCCCAAACAGAATCACACAGTGGGCAGGGCACTGATTTCAATGGCGAGCAGCAAAGACCTGTCCTTACAAAGAAGCAAAATAACTGAAAATAAATTACATATACGGAGGGCACTTTAATGTAAAAATTCTCAGTTAGAATTTTGATTTAGACTCTGTTTTAAAAGATACAATAAAGAAAGATCTTAGAATACACGGTCTTTTGAATACATGTAAACTTTTGGAAATGGAATAAGAAAGAAAAATCAAAGAATTTTTAAATTAAAAAAACCACTTTTCCCTTTTCTGAGCTACCTAAGGAGTAAGAGGAGTAAGAGAAGTAAGGCCCACCTGTCCTGTGCTTAAATAGCCAAAGAGGCTGGTGGGGGGTGGGGGGAGGGTGCGCAGCAGTGGGAAATGAAAACCTAAATCCAGATTACGCATTCTCAGGTATCCCACCACATGCTATAATTCTGCCTTAAATGTAAAACAAGGACAAGTCCCTAATAGGGCACTCGACAACACACAGAAAGATAAATGCAGAATAAACGACTTTACTTACGAGAGGGGAACAATGATGAGATAGGGGCCATTGAGTCTTTTGTGCTCCATCAGATAAGTGATGAGTGCAATGGTCTGTATGGTCTTTCCCAGCCCCATTTCATCAGCTAAGATTCCGTTCAAATTGTTATTATACAGGGAAACCATCCATTCCAGGCCCTGGAGCTGAAATGAAGAGTAATTGCTTCAATTATCCAAGATCTGCACAGGTAATTAATACTAATACAACTCAAGTAAGGCTGTGACTTCTTAACTCCTCAGTGCTATATGTTGAATTTCCCGCAGTAGGAAAGTGAGGGAAGCAGCAACACAAAAAGGATTTAAAATATGAGCCTGTAATCGTCCCTGCTGCTTGGCAGGTGCCGAGTGTTAATCAGATTTTAAAAACGATGGGCTGTAGCATACTGGTGGGATTTTAAGCAGCTTTTGCTGCTCGTCCCTACTTAGCATTGCACAGTATATGACATTCTAGAATTATAAATGAAAAAAACCCAAACCAAAATCCATTCCAACTACTCCGAGAACAAAAAGCCAATGCGAGGATTAAAGACAAACCAACCAGAGGCAGGTTTGGCTGGTAGATCACAGATCACTAGAAACAGCCTTCCTGGCGAACAAGTACCTCCCCACCATGGGGGGGTCTCCTCAGTGAGGAAGCGGGGTGACCAGGGAGCCAGAAGCTCACGGTTGGGCCCACGGGAGGGCATTTCCTGGTGGGAACGAACTTCCCAGGCAGCGCATGGAGACTTTGCAATGTGAGCTCTCCCCAACAGCAGCATGCTGGAAGCTGACTGCTTAGAAACACGTTCCACACATTGGTAAAGCACAAAAGAACTGCACCAGAGATGCAGCTCTGGAGTCCCCGTGTCTGTCAAGTACGAGAAAGGCTGGGTGAAAATACAAAATTGTTAAACCTCCTTCTCCCAACGGCCAATTTCCTTCTGCCATCATACCACAGATGCTGGATTTAAAAGGTAGAATCAATGATTGAGAGAGAGAGAGAGAGAAAAAGAGAGAGAGAGAGAGAGAGAGAGATTGCTATCTACATACATATACATCTATATGTCTATAGATATCAATATCTATGTCTATATTAGCTAAAGTCAGTTTAGCTTGCTAATGCAGTTATGCTTAGGGAAATGTTTCTTTTAATATTGTTTAGGTAAGAAAAAACTAAGTCATTTATTTTAAAATTTATTAAATGATTATTCTGTGCAGGGAGCCATGCGAGGAGCTATGGTAGACGGACACCTAGGTGTGTAAGATGCATGGCCCCCTTCAGGAGCCTGCGGTCAAAGAGGAGACAATAAGCCCCCCACATGTATACACACACCAAGACACGGCTGAAGTGCCAATGCCATGCATATAGAATTGTACCGGTCAGAGTTTCTCTTAGGGAGAGCACTGCAATGGTTTGAAGAAATGCTTTCACGGGCCACCCGAAGCACCTTGTGCCATGCAAGACTCCAAGTTATCCTAAAGGGTTTTACGGAATAACAGCAATACCAAGAGATAGAAGAAAAATGGGAAAAGCCTTTGAGAAAATGGGCAAAAGATGGAGAGGGGAAGTGAGGAAATGATTGGGAAGCATAATTGGTGGTTAGGAGGAGCTGCTTTCCTGCAACACAACACCAAGACCTCCAGGCCTTTAGGAAAGTCAACTAAATGCCAGGAACATTTGGACAGTGGGTGGCGGTGAATTCTTTTTTTAAATGAAAATTGGCAAAGGGGCTGAATTTTGCATCTCTGTTAATCCCAGATAAAACAGAAGCAGAGACTGGCAGCAGAAGGGACTAGAAATTCACTAAAATGGTGGGAAATGAATTGTACTTTGCTAGACCGTGAAATTGGAGGGGTTGTGTATTAAACCAGGCTTATGGGGCTTTCCAGGAAGCAGTAGGAAGGCCTCAGTTATGTGCAGGCTAAGTAACTTTTAATGATACAAAAATTCGTCAAGGAACAAGAAGATAGAAAGCTTACTTATGGACAGTGGTCCAAGAAGGCATGAGCTTCAGTTTGGTTTGTGAGAAATGGAAAGAATCCCATCAGGTAGAAGGAACTTCATGAGACAAAAACCCAGAGGAGGGCAGAGCAAGGTACCTTCTGGGATCTACAGCAGCCCGGGGGGAGGAGGGAGGGCATAAAATTCACAGACGGAAGCCGAGGAGATAGGTTTGAAAAGACAGTCTTGAAAAGTGCTGTAAAGGTGTTGGATAGCAGTAGAAATCAATGTGCCATTAAATTATTTATGCATAATCCAAAGAAGGCACTTCCCAGATATAGACGTGTAAAAGTTTATTAGAACATACTGTGAATTAACATCCACGTTGGGTAGATCAAGTAAGATTATAGCCACTTGGAACCTCATGGAAGTAGCATGGTCTTTGGAGAAAACATGACCTTGCTACGGCCAGAGCGGTGGTTGCCAAAGGGTGCCCCAGGGACCCCTGGGTGTGCCCAGACCTTCTCAGGAGATCCAAAAGGTCAAATGATTTTCATGATAATTTTAGGGCATTATTTATCTTTTATATTGGGTTGACATTTGCACCAATGATGCAAAAGCAACAGTGGGTAAAAACTGCTGGCTCTTTAGTTCGAAATCAAGGCAGCACTAGTAGTAATCATCGATTTGGGTTGGCCAAAAAGTTCACTTAGTTTTTTTCCATACCATGATTTCAGTAGGCCTTAATTGTCTTTAACTTCCAAACAATTTTATTAGATTGTATTGTGACAGTTGTTATATCAGTGTGCATTAAAAAAAAAAAAAACTTAGGCCCTGGCTGGTGTGGCTCAGTGGATTGAGCATCAGCCTGAGAACCAAAGGGTCACTGGTTTGATTCCCCAGTCAGGGCACACGCCTGGGCTGCAGGCCAGGTCCCCAGTAGGGGGTGCATGAGAGGTGACCACACATTGATGTTTCTCTCCCTCTCATTCTCTCTCCCTTCCCCTCTGTCTAGAAAAGTAAAATAAAAATTAATTAATTAATTAATTAAAAACTTAGGAGAATTGGTGAATTTTTGTGCAGCCGTTTTAATACTGAACATGGAAAAAATACACAACATTTTTGGAACATTATGCTTTAGTATTTCAAGAAAAGTAAAAACATAACCGAAGCACAAAAATAGATTTGGGCAGTGTATGGAGAAGGTGCTGTGACTGATTGAACATGTCAAAAGTGGTTTGCCAAGTTTCTTGGTACTATTGTCATTTCGGCCAAATAATTACTTGCTGTGGGGCTCTCTTATGCATTGGAAGATGTTTAGCAGCACCCCTGGCCTCTACTCACTGGAGGCCAATAGCAGGCGGTAGCCAACATACTCAAAATATCCAAATCAATAAAGTTATTGGTGAAAATGAAAACCATGTCTTTTATTTTGTGGAAAAAACCACACGGACTTTTTGGCCAACCCAATATGCTTCACCCCTCAGGCCACGGCAGCAAATACTGTGCCAGGTTTTAAAAGTGTAGAAAGCCCGAGTCCCAAAAGTTTGAGAACTGTCAGCCTAAGGCACGTATTTCCTAATGTATATTCTAAAAGACATTAGGTTTACAAGCTCTTAATAGGTGATGTATAAAAACAAGGCTGCACAGTTCAAGAAGTTTGGGAAATAGGAAATGAAAGCTGTTTTGTTGCGGGACATTGATGTGCAGTTATGGAGCACACACTGATTTTTGCCAAGTCGTGGATGTGCTGATGCACGTCATAGATTACCAAGAGGGGTCACTGTGAGGATGCCCAGATGGCTGGCTGGCTCAGGACAGTCCTGGGTTGGGCCTGTCATCAGTAATCACGGCCTCCATTCACTCTCATTAGCATCCAAGTTTGAAACAGTAAATTATATGGTAATCCTAGTTACAGCCGATCATATTTCCCACATTTATTTGACCATGGGACCAATTTTTTCTTTCTCTTTTTGAGGTAACATCTCATGGGACCAATGTTCCAAGGAACACACTTTTGGAACCACTATAAGAGGGGAGGAGAGAAAACACAGCCAGTGACCTCCCTCATACAGGTCACATCAGTTGTCTGTTATGGTTACAGCCCACTTTTCATTGATGCACAGATGCTCACCCCTTTATCAACACTTTCAAAGAGGCATAAATGTAGTAGGTGGCGACTCCTAGGTGGCTGAATCCATACCACTAAACTATAGCCACCACTGAAGTTTCCGAAGAAATGCTTCATTTGCTTCCAGGTTAGATACGTGTTCCCTCTACTCCTCAAATGTGGCAGGGCTTTCCATTTGGAAGCGATCCATGATGAAACGGTTCCAAATGCTAAGCCAGGATTTCTTAAAACACAATTCATCCAAAACCCATAGAAGAGAAAACAAATATGCCCTAGCAAAGATGGTAAAATAGAAGCCCTCCAAAAGCAGATTTGTAGGCACAGTGTCAGTATCATAAGCATTGTAACCTAAAATGCCTCGCCATTCTTAAACCTCTTAACCACTGAACAGGTACATGACATGCTCCAGTCAAAGACAGGGAGAAGACTGTGACTTGCCAAGGAAACATGAACCAGAGCCATTACCTGATAGTGTTTCAGGGTCCCGTTAATGAGGAGGGCAGACTGCTTCTCCACTCTCTCGGAGATGGCGTGAGCCACTGTGTAGTAGGACTGGGAGCCTCTGGCGCTGCACTGCATGCTGTACTCATCATCCACATCTTGCTTAGCTGTCCTGAGATGGAGGAAGTGGAGAGTCACGCACAGAAATTTTGGTGTGTGCTGTTTTTTTTTTATTTCATTCCATTCAAAAAAAAAAAAAAAGAAAGAGAGAATGGAAGGCCTAAAATAGCTGCCATAAGTATTGTTTATTTATCACCTGCCATTTATTTGCCTGGCAATTAAAATACATCATCTGTAATCCTCACAAAAACGAGCAAGCAGGTTTTATTATTTTCATCCCCAGTTTAGGTATGTGGAGAACTTCAGGTTCAGACAAGTTGGTTAATTTGCCCGTCGCATAAAAAGTGGTGGGGTTGGAATCCAAATGCAGGCCCCCTTGACCTCAAAGGACTGATACGAGCATGGACCATATCTGCAGGTTAACCCTTTGCCTGTGAAGCTGTACTATGTGCTTGGGATGCAAACATAAATCCTATTCACAGAACACTGTCTAAAGCTTAGAGGAGAGGTGAGAGAGGGCCGAAGTTGACAGAAGAGACAGGAAAGAGAAAAGGTAGTCTTCCATTTTCTATGCCAAGTTAAGGAGCTATTATTTTACTCTAGAGGCAGTGAGGAGTCATTGAGGAGTTCTAAAAACCTTCAGGGAAGGCAGGGAGTGGACTGATAAAACAGAGGTTCCTAAAGTGGGGCATACAGCCCTGCAATAAAAAGAGAACAGATTAGAATTTCTATTTGTTTTTTTAAAATGTTATCTCTTTATAATATTCTATTTTGCATATTGTTTCACAGCAATTTCCTTTGATACGGAGCCACACATGCAAAGAGCTGTGAAGACCACTGATGCAGAGGACAAATGGGGCGCGGGACACAGCTGGGAGCGCAAATGGGGGAAGGAGGAGAGGGCTCCCAGGGTGCTGGGGTGTCTCCAGGCATGAGCTGGTGGCAGACTGGCTTGGCAATGACAACAGAAGGGGGAATGGTGTTTCTCACACGGGTTCCTGGGTGAGTGTGGATGCCACTGAGGGAGGGAGGGAGGGTGGGCAGCGAAGTAGCCAGCTAGAGGGGCAGGTGCGATCAGTCCAGCCTGGGACAGAGTGCACATGATAGCGGAGGAGCCCGGGAGCAAGCCTGGGCTGGAGGGGGCTCAGGAGGAAGAAGAGGAGAGACGGCAGGCCTGGGGCCTGGTGGTGGTGACTCCTGACGGCAGCGTTTTGAGTGGAGCATGGGAACGAAGCCAGGTTCCTTTCTTAAAATTTTCTAAAAGAGAATTCATAAAGCCTAATTTATGTCATGAGATGCATCTGCAAGGAAGAAGACTCTTGAGAGATACACACTCAATGATCTGCTTAGCATCCTTCTCGGAAACTTCTTCGCTGTTTGGATCCAGCAGTATCTTCTCTTCGGTTTCCTGCCGACTAGACTCTTCTTCCTCGTCCTGGGGAAGAAACAAAGACACGGGGAAGATTCCATTTTCACACGGGAATCTCTAGGACTGACATTTTCCGGAAAGAGACTAAATAGTGTTCAGCTTCACAAACGAAGTGAATAAAATTAAAGGAGGAAATAGATTTCACGCCTTCTTATACCAGGCAATAAACAACCATTCCTTTGCTGTTTAAACCATTAAATAAGAAAATGAAAGGAACCTTCCGAGGAGCCCCTGGAACCTTTGCTCCCAAAAATGTGATATAAAAATCATGCCAGAAGGAGGGACATGTATCATTGGTTGGTTATCAAAGAGTCCTGTAGACCACGAATCTCTCAAGTGCTTAGCAACATTCTATATCCTCCTCTCCAAAGCCACACCCTGGACACCTCAGTATTGTTCTACTCATACAAATGTCCTCTCTTACAAGGCCAGTGGGCTTCAATGGGCCCACAGGTGTTAGTAGTGTGGGAGTGCAGCTCGTAAACACAAGGCTTCCTGTGGCACTTCACGCCATACGTTTCCGAGTATTTCGATGAGAACTGCCAATAACTTGGCGAAGAATTCATTCATTAGGATCCATTCACTACCTCCCCACCTCTCTGCTGTGTGCTGTGTGCTGCTGAGCTGTTTGAAGTCTTCACTAAATGTACACTATGACCACCGCTGACCACTGACGTCGAAGGCTAAACCTCCCCACGTAATGCAACAGAACTGCCTTTAAAAGCAGATTTTTAAAAAACATGCTTTTCCATAATTCTTGTGTGAAAAAAAAAAACATGAAGTGATACAATATTAAGGTTGAAAATCAAGCCTGTGATAACAGGTCGTTGAGACACAGAGGGTAAAATGAGGAACCAGCACAGCTCCTTCATTTTCCGGGTGAGAAATAAGGCGCTGAGAAGCACGGGACTTGCCGTAAGTGGGTGGCAGACCCCGGGTGAGGTCCCGGGTCTCCGGACCCCCCGTCAGTGCTCATTCTCTTCCTGGCTATCTAGAGCTGCCTGCGGCTGTCAGCCTCGGGTTGGCAGGTGCAGGGTGAACAGCCTATTTTGCCTCGTCTCTGTCCCTCCCTGGCTCTGTACATGAGAAGATTCTTCCAATGACCCATTCATCCAAGTAAATGAAAAACATTTTTATTTTTATTTATTTCTTATTGATTTTAGAGAGAGAGGAGGGGAGCGAAAGGGGAAGGGGGGGAGAGAGAGAGAGAGAGAAACATCAATCTGTTGTTCCATTTATTTATGCATTCACTGGCTGTTTCATGCGTGTGCCCTGACTGGGTACTGAACCCTCAACCTTAGTGTATTGGGATGATGCTAACCAACTGGACTACCTGGCCAGGGCTGAGACACGTTTTTAAAATTGATTTTTGTAAGTTTCAAATACCCAAGAGAAAGAGTAGCCTGTAAAAAAAATAGCATGGCTCTAAAAATATTTCCTTTTTACTAGTATGCTTTTTAAAAAATATAACTTTTATTGTTCCTTTTTACAAAGTGTCCATGGTAGAGAAATTTAGAAAACATAGGTCCACACGAGGGAAGGAATTAAGGGATTGTCTTAAAATCCTAGTGAGCTGTTATCCGTGAGGCTGCTGCCTGGTCAATGGCACGTGTGCGGTGATGCTCCTGGAACCAAGTTTCCTCTATACAGGTCAGAATCTGATCCGCTGACTACAACACTGACAACGGAGATAAAGGGGGTAGAAATATTCTTTTAATTCTTCTATTTGTAATTATTAACCATTTCACAGTTGATCTAAAAAATCCTTTATTATCTTGTAATTTCTATTAAAAGTGCACAAGATTACCATTTTAGGTTCTAGGTATATTGAGTATCACTTCCAAGAGACTGAAAAATGTGCTTCTCTTGTTAGTAACAAGTATATCCAAAGAATTCAAACAAGAATAACATTTAAAGGGAAACCAAGAGGAACAATAAACTTATGAAGCCAAGCCAGTGTTGTCCTTTTTGTCTAACTCCCCAGATTTTCCAGGCATTTTTAAGGAGCGAGCACTCAGAGTGAACCACTTGGAGGCATGGAACTGACTTTCCCAAAGTAATCCATCTTTAGTTCTCCCCAAACGGCCTTTCCACCACTTCTAATTTAATGCCAGTTTCTCTTTCTTGCTTCCAAATAAAATGAGACTTCCCCAAGTCTTCCCATTGCTCAGGAGCCCCCAAAGGTCACCGCATGGCTAGGCGTGCCCCGTCAGAGCTTTGCCAAACCCTCAACCCAGCCATCACCCAAAGGCCAACATTGAAAGGAGAAGTGACAGAAGGACACAAGGGCCTCCCTCATAAACTTTCAAACCAATCAACTCCAAACAGAGATACATACATACCTCCTCCTCATAGTCAGAATCACTCTCTTCGCTGTCGGATCTGGGGGCAACTTCGTAACTACAGAAAAAGGAGTGGGGAAGGAGGGAAGACTTAGTCCTTTAAATTATAAAACCATATATACAATACATGCATGACTTAACAAGCATGTTCAGTGTACAAGTGACAAATGTAGGTAACAATTTTAATTATTTCAGCAAAGGTTGTATTGATTTAGGTCCAAGGTTTTACAAAGACCACGAGAATCTAAAAAGCCAAAGAACACCAATAATTCTGCTTTAGTGCTGTACCCAGGATTCATTTCCAACCAGGCGTCCAGCTGACTTGCTTTGGGTGCTTCTGGTCCAAATAGGACCTTGCCGGTTTCTGTGTGAGTTACTTTGACAGGAAGGTCACTCATCTGGCTGCTCTCATCTATGGGCTAGAAAGGAGGAAAATAAAAAACAAAAAACAAAAAGCATCACCACTTGGTGTTAAGACGTTCTCTCAATTCTGTCCTGGACATGTCTCAGCCTTTTGGTTGCCGGCATCTGAAACCTTGTTCTGTGAATGGAAATTTCACAGGCACAAGACCTCAGCCTCCCTGAATGAATGCACTCAACAAGGCTCTGAATTAGGAACTAGAGGTTCAAGGTGGTAGGGGCCCAACAGGCACACTGGTGGGAGGACAGATGGCAGCAGCAGCAGAGCCGGTACAGTGGTACTGGCCGGGCCAAGCCCCTGCCTGCTGCCAGTGTCACCCACAGCCTCACTGATCGGCTGTATGGTCCAATAACAGGTTCTGGTTCTCCAGGCTTCCTGGAGATCTGATAAATTACCCAGTATCCTATGAATACATTCCCTTCTTAATCAAATCAGGCAGACCTGATTTTTGTCATTCGCAACTAAGAATCTTAACCCCCAAATAATATCCCCCCAATAACGACTCTTGCAAACTTACGGTTTTGGAGAGTACAGAAAAAGAAAAACATATGTGACTTGTGTCATCTCAGTACTGACTGGTTTGCTTTCTGCAGAACCAGTGTCCTTTATCCAAAACCAAACCACCAGGCACCTAGACTAACCACTGGTACCTGAGAGTGTGATAAAGCAAAAAGCTCCGCTCATTTGAAACCTGGAGAATAGACCAGGACTGAGCTGAAGTTCATTATTAGACTCTCGGTGAAAAATGGCTTGCTCAGAAAATTAAGAGAATAAATGAAATTGCAGAGGCTGTGTTTAACCTACTTCAGAGAATGAACTGTTTGAAAAGGCCTAAAAATGGAGTAATCCTATGCAAATGAATGCTACCGAAGAGAAGGCAACTACATTTCTAGAAGCAGATCCCCAGGCAAGATGTTTGTTTGGAAATGCTTGATTTGTGAGTCGTTCAAGTTATCAACTTCCTTAAAAGTAATAAAATCCAATGTTTAGGCTATTCATTAATTCCAAATTTTTTTCTAAATTATTCTTATTTGGAGTTAAATAAAAATGATAGGCAAAATAGTATACTGTAGGTTATTGTCTATACCTAAAAGAAAATGAACACACTCTCTAAACTGGCTCTTTCCCCCTTCTCCCTTAACAAAGTACTGTCAGAATAAGAAAGAATATATTAGCAATTATCCTCAAAAATAACCTTTGAAAAAAGGAAAGTCTCCCTTCAGACTGTGTTTTTTTTCTTTTATGTCTGCTAAAGCAGTGGTTGAGAAAGCCATTCCTTTGCATGCCACGATGACACTTCTTCCTCATTAATGTATAAAAGGCCACCTATGTTCATGTGATAAAGGAGGAAATCTACTATTCGCTACCATCTCCCATGGGAAAATCATACTCCGTGATCTTGAACTATTGTAATACAACTTATTTCATTGTTTTAGACGTCATGCCTCAGAGAAGACTGAGATTTCACTGTAGCTGGAATGAAAACTTTGGCAGAAGCTCTGAATGAGCACAGTAGAGGACTGTAACAGGAAAATTATTTCAAAACAAACTGAGCAAGATGTCCTCTTTACCAACTTTAGCAAACAGAACACACGTGCTAAGACTTAAAGAAAAAAAAAAGTCACCGGCCCAAGATCAGTAGGTACTTTCCCAAGAGGCGATAAGAGATAAAGTACTCTCAAACTAACGTGTTAAATCTCTCCCCTGTACTTGTTAATTACAGGCTGATATGAGGCGTGCTTAGGTCAGGCTGGGCCTTTACAAATTAGAGTGTGTCTAAGTGCTCTAATATATAGTATTCTTCCTCATAAAAGCCCACCGAGAGTTTCTTACACATTAGACATTTACCCTGGTCCTTTCTTTCCTTGTGATGGATTATAGTGGTTAAGCAACATTTATTGTTCAAGAGGTTTCTGCGTAGACTAGTGGTTTCAGCCTTTCCTCTTCATCCAGGCTGTTCGCATTCACAGTACATCTTACGTGTACAGTGATTCCAGAATAGGAACGAGGCAACCCTCCACCCCTGCGAAACCTCCAAGCAGGTTTGTCTGAATTTGAGAGAGGAGGAGGAAGCTTAAAACAGGCCCCTTCCCATCCTGCTCTGGGAGTGTGCCTCCCCATGAGGGTCACTGGCAGAGAACTCGGGAGTTTTCAGAGGAAAAAATATCCAATAAATAAATAATTGTATTCTCATGATTCAGGAGAATATTGGAAACAATAGCAAATAAAATTTAGAAATATGCCAATGAGCTGACAAATAGAAGCTACATTCCATACAGATAGAAGACTATAGTAGATGTAAAAAAGTAAGTGAACCAAATAGGTAAATTGTTTAGCTCGTGGAGTTTTTTTTTTATAATTTCAAATTAGTAATAAACTAAGGAAAATGGGTCATAGTTTATGCTTCTATATCATACATTGGGCAAGTGTAATTATAGAATCACTTAAGACTTTTACACAGTCTATGTATTCCTAAACATATGCTTATATGGGCACAGAAAATTCTGAAAGAGCAGTTGACTGGAAGTCTGAAAAGGAAGTAGATTACTTTTTGGTGTATCCCTTTTATATTATGCTAATGTCCTATTCTTTTTATTTAAGGATGAATAGCTGAGTAAAAATAAAATTCATATACACGGACAACGACATGGCAAGGTGTGGCAGGGACTCACTGAACAAACACAGCAAAGATGGATGCAGAATCTCTTACCTCTCCATCTGGTCCCAGGGCGGACTCCCCTCCCTCTGCATTCTCTTCAGCCTTCTGTGAAACGACAACGTGTCACGTTACAGGTCAACCAAGAAGATGGGTACAGGGAGGGCTTCATTGTAACTCTGGGACACGTAACATTTCATTACTACTCACCCTCATCTAACAACACTTAAGTACTTGTGCCTTTTATTTTTACTTGTTTTCACCATCTAAGAGAAAGTGTGTATTTTATTAGCAACTTGCAGAGAGTTTTTGAGAGCCAGCTGCAGTGCAGGGCCAGTACACTAGAGAGTTGTGGATTGTCTCCCGGATCCAAAGAGCTGAAGACATTGGCAGCACCGAGAGGGAAAGGTCAGAACCTGCAATGTTCTCATGTTTGGCACTACGAAGACAAATCCTGATGTAATCAGCAAAACTTTCCTATTCCCTTAGCAAGTTTTCTAAAAATGTCCATTGAGAATAAACTCTGAGCTGCTCTTCAGTCATAAAAATACAAAATGATATAAAACTCTGTGAGTTCTCAGAATGCTTTTTATTCTACCTCGTGGGCTTTCATAATATATAGCAATTCCACAGTGGGTGTATGTGGAAATTTGAGGTCGACACTGTGATCTCATGAAAAATTCTGTCATCTACTGTTTCTTAAATATTCCAATATCTTAGTCCATTAACCTCTATGAGTCTTGAAGACAGCCTAAATGGAAAGCTAAGATTATGTCACATTTTGCACGTACCAAAGTGAGTCTCATCTGTAATATACACAAAATGGTTTAAAATTTCTTATATTTGTAACAACTTCTTTGACAAGTGAAATCTTTAACATCACCTTTACAGAATCCTTATCTTACAGTTATTACTGGAAAGCTACACGACTTCGGGGTAGTATAATAAGAAAAAAAACCAACAAACTTTAGTCATTTGCTTTATCAAGACATTTAAGAAAATGAGCTTTCCTCCCCTGGGTCCTTTAGTTAATTAAAAAAATATATATATAGTGATACAGGATCAATATTAACTTCACTTTGTTTACTTAAGGCATTGATTATATATACGTTTATGCTTTCTATGAAAATAACTCAATTGTCTCTTGACAAAATAGCTTTTACAGAAAATGTGTAATATTTAAAATTCAACCTCTTTTCTATACTGAAGAAATGCAGCTTCCATAAATGTTTGAAAATTCTGAAGTTCTCTTATACTTTTCTAACAAAAATATAGATATATGTGTGTATGCCAAAGCACAAGGCACCGCAGAGAGGAAACGAAATCCTCCCTTTGGTTATGATTTTACAATAATTTAAGTTTCTACTTATGCCACCCCAAAGTGAAAATGTTTACAAGCTCAAAAGAAATGATCAGTATTGAAAAACACCAGGCCCTTTGTTGAGGCTAGAAATTCGGGGAGAACAATGGTAGAAAAGCTCAGAGAAGAAACTGCCCCTGCTAACAGCCCCTGAAGTTTCCATTTTTGGAATTCGCAGGCACTATACTCAAGCAACTGTTTTAATTAATGCGAGAAAGTCAATTAGTCCTACCATTCTTCCCATACAAATCAGAAATAAGCTTCCAATTTGGCCAACAAAGAAAATCAAATCAGACAATGAATAAGTCAATTTCCAATAGCTAGCTGGTGGAACTGGATCACCATTTCAATGAATAGCACCGTAAAAAGCTTGAAGGACCATCAATAATAGAATCAAAGCTATTCTGAAGGATATTTTTCTATGAATATGCTATAGACTAGCAAGTGTGTTATCTAAAGACTGCCTCATAATCAACCCCCAAAAGAGAAAAACCCCTCCATTACTTAAAATCATCTAAACTGACTTTAAAAAGTGTGCTAGGAATCACGTTGGAGAAGCAATGTAATATTACATTCAAGAAACTTGGTTCTGGAATTATTCAATAGATGACCTGCATTTGAGTCCTGGCTGTGTAACTGAGTGCAAGAGGCCTTCGCTTGTGTGATCTTGAGCAAATCTTCCATGTCTTGGTTCCCGTTTTTTTTTTTGTAAATTAGGGGCTGTAACAGTCCCTACTACCACATAGGGCTGGATCACAATTTCAACAATCCAATGCTATGTGCAATATACACGGAGAGCATCAATCTCCACAGTGTAAAAGACTCACCAACAGTCCAAGGTCTATTATTGAGTGTCTGTATAAGTCTGCTCCAGTACTGTCTGAAAACTGCTTTGTAAGATTACAGGGTCAGGGATTTCTGTCTGTTTTTTTTCACTTATGTATCCCCATACCTACCAGCGTACCTCGCTCTTAAAAGGTACTAAATAAATGTTTGGTGAATGAATGAAAAAAATGACTGACTGAATAAGTGTAGGCAAGAACAATGCATATACTCAGTGAAATATTATTGTTATTGTAATTGGGTGCCAATATATTTGCAAGTCAAATAGTTAAGAACACACACACACAATTCCTTATTGAACTGGCGCTCCATGAGACCTCTCTGGCATGCCCGGTACTTACACCCAGTTCAGCTATGCTGTTATACGCGGGGGAAGCCAGGTGGCAGTTTACGGCAAGAAATGCCAAGGTCTCCCATCACGTTTGGCTTCTTTCAGTTTGTGGGTTTCTCGCTGGTGTTCTTTCATAAATCCACGTTCATGTATTGAACTGGTATTTTATTCCCTCACTGCCTCCCAACCCCCAAAAGAGAAAAACTAAAAACCTTCCCCTTCTTGGGCTCAAGATGAACCCCAAACAGGCTGTGATTGGTGCTACTGTTTGAACTAACTTTGGGCAGTCTCTGGGCACGAGGTGAATGGGCCTGTCATGTCTCCCACTGCCCGGGGAATTTTCACATACAGTTAGTTATCTGTATCATGTGACTGAAAACATATCCTGTCAATATTATTGACCTGAGATTACTTCCACCGATTAAAAACAAAATACCGAAGTTCATCCATTATTTAGGACTAAAGGAACTTTGTACTACCTTCTTCCTACCTGCAAAAAATCTGGAACTACTTATGCTCAGGGAGAGAGGAAAGGGTGTAATTCACCTAGTCATGGGAGAGGGTATGAAACAAATTACTCATAACTAAAGACAACTTGGGTTCCTAATTCCAAAGGCCAATGTCATTTCATACCTTCCATTTAGAAATGTTTGGGAACCAAGCTAGGTACGTGGCTACCCATCTTCCTTGCAGAAGCTATGTAACATAATCAGTGACGTGGTCAAAAAGCAAAGGAAATCCCTAAACATGAACATCCTATTTAAGCAGAACTCAAGAAAACAGACTTCAATGGGGCACTTTATTTATTGGGGTTTACCACAACACAGGCCATAAACAGCCTCCTTTTGTAAAGAAACAGTTTTATACCAAATATTTTACAATCTACATTATAAAGTGAGTGCATTTTATCCCCCAGCAGGTGCTACGTACGATATGCTGAAACAACATTCAAATGTGCTGGCATCTTAGAGACTCATTCTGTTTCAATGGAAACCTAAGCTTTCGGAACCCACTGGGCTATTTTTACTTAAGTGGACCTCTGAGCATTAAGATAGGTGATCAGGTAATAAAAAATACCCAAGAATATCAAATTAACAAGCAATTGCACGTTACTTTGGTTGTACCTTGCAGAGAAAACCAATTCTAACATTTTGACTCAAATAACTGGTTAAGCCAGTTAAGCAGGACTTTGATCCAAACTTCTGGTTTCCTCCATTCTGACAGAGAACTAATCAAATAAATCTAATCATTGTGGCATTGTGTTCACTTGTCTTTACAATAGTCGCTACACTCAAATGTCCAGAATTACCTAAGAACCTCTCTTTTACCTACGGAAATGTCCTGGTAGAGAAATGCTGCAGTTAACTATATCTTTGGGGAAAACATAAGACACAAAAGAATGGAGAAGAATTGAAAACTTGAATTTAAAACAAATGTCTAAACAACAGTGCTCCTTTGCATTTGATGTTCTTTTCACCAAACATTATTTATACCAAGAGGCTTTTCTGGCTTTTTGATATCTAAAAAGGATAAAAACACATTTTCTATTAAGATGCTGATCAATACATTATCTTGGAGAGGCTCCCCCTCCAAAACATCTCAGTTCTGAGATTTACTTATAATCGTGGTTGATGAAAGAGAAAGAGAATAAAAGAAGTTTCAGAAAGAAAAGGAAACACCACAATGAAAAAGATCTGGCACAGCGTTCCATTCCCCATGGATTCCTATTAGTGGCATGAGTTTCCGAGAAATGTCACAAATAAATAACAAGGGCATCGTTCTGCTGGTATATACCCCATTGAAAGATGTGAAAGACAGAATTAAATATTTATTTTCAGCCTGAAATCAGCAGCTCAGGAAGCTGAACCCGTAGAATGGCCAGACTTCTAAGTAGGTTCAGGTCAGGGGGTAGCGTGGGGTCCTAACCACCGCAGCCTAAGAAAAAACACACCCTAAAATCCGGCAAGAAATACCTTATTATCACCAGAAACCACTCTAAATTAGGGGCTACACAATACAAATTCTCTTTGTGGGAGCTGAGGAGGGAGAGCTAAGCAGAAGACACCAAAATTAATAAATCTGCATGTCCCACTGCCTCATGCCTCAACAGTCCAAAAACCTGTCATTATCCTAGAAGACAATATTCAATTGACCCTGGACTAGAAAAAAATGGCAGTTATTTATTTACTCAGCATCACAGAGGATATACAATGAAGGGGAAAAGCAGATTTTTATTTCCAAAAACCCTACAGCCACATTTTAATAATCATGATCCTACATTTATACCAGAGAACGGCTTCACAAAATAACCCAGATTTACTGAGCACTTACTGTGTGCCATGGAATGTTCTAAATGCTTTAGAAAAACTATCCCATTCAATCTTCACAAATCACCTTCTGACAGAGCAAGAGACTTAAGTACTAGATAATAGATCTTTTAATGAAATATCCTACAAGGGAATAAGAGCAAATTCATCTGATGTGTTTTCTTATGCAGTTATGAATTTAAAAGATTATGTGCTAACATGATTTGGACAGTAGTCTGATTTTCTAAATTAGCATGTTTAATCCTATTTGTATACACCCTGGTGCCTTCATCTAGCCCCCGCCCCCTGTTTATCCTGTAGTCACTCAGTAGATGTGTGGGAATAATCATGGCAAAGGACGCAGCGGGGTGGGGAGGGGGGTTCAAGGTCACGCTAAGGGCACATAATAGTACATTCCTCCTGCCCCACTGCAGAGACGGGTTTCAAATAATTAGATATTTTCAATTCTTTAAAAATTATTACTCCTCTAACTCTTAAGTAGATACATACGGTTTATTTCTTTTTCTTTCATTTCAAGGGCATTAATGGAAGACTAGGCTGAGAAGGAGAAGCTTCAGAATGATTTATAAATATATACTTCACAGAAATGGCTCTAATGGTGAGAAGAAAATTAAAATTAAATAAGGTCACGGCAGGTTAAAGGAACCCCACTCTATAATTCACTAACAACAAGTAAACACAATGAACTCCCCAACAGCAAAAACAAAGACCTATTCTGTTACACTGGGGCTATATTTTAAAACTTATACAGGGGTTCAACACAGAGTAAAAAAATAACTCTTTTCCAATTACATTACCAAGTCAATCATACTCCTCTTTAATAGCATAGTTCTTTGCGTAAACTGTATCTTAGTTGTCTTACAAATGTTGCCACCAGCTCAATGTTGTTAGTTCACTGAGAAAAAACGGTTTTCTCAAAACAAAAAGATATTGATGCCTTTCTTAATTAAAAAAATATGGTTAGGTAGAGGATCATGTTCAATTTTATGGGAAAATGCTGAAAGGGACAGCACAGAATGTTGAGGCTTCCTGATGCAGTTTCCCTCTCGGACAGAGAAATTGCAACAAGCAACTGTCAATCATTCACACTGACGGAGGAAAGAAGAACTACAGATAATCCAAAGTATCAAATAATCAGCTTTTGAAAGCACCCATTTTACTTGAACTGTTAAAGGTGCATCTGAAATTGGGTAACTCACTTTGAACTCAGCCTCAAAGCCCCGTGAAAGATAGTTTTCGGGAAGGCCTGGGAAGGGGCCCGGTTTCTTTTTTCCTCTCTCTACCCATTTCTCTCAGCAAGAGGGCCCAGGAAGGAAACGCTGCCTGCCTCCCTTAGTCCTGCTGACCGCAGGTAAGGCCCGAATGCTAGGCATTCTGAGAATATGCCAGGGAAGAGGTAGGTCCAGGGCTGATGGTGAAGTAATAATTCTGCACATTCAGCGCTGTGAGATCACCAATGGGACGTGCCCGGAGAGGTCCGGAGGTGCTTTTAGTTCTTATTCATTTGCCAGGAAATCAGGCCTCACCCCTAATTTGACTCACAGTATGCCTTCACATCATTCATTCATCACAGTTTATAAATGTATATTTAGATGCATATTTGATTAATGTCTGTCTGTTTCTCTCTTTCTTTCTCTCTGGTTAAACTGAGAGAGGGGGCAAGAGTGCTTCTCCTCACCATTATTTACATTCTCTCTCCCCCAACATCCGGCACACTGCGCCTCCGTTATAGTAAGAGTTCAGTTAATATTTGTTGAGCAAATGCACGAAACAGAGCAAGTGCTACTGGCAAACCTAAAGGCAAGAGTTTGGAAGCAAAGAGCCAAACTATATATCATCAGAGCTGGCAGTACCATGAAAAATATTGTGACAGGTCTCTGCTCTGTACAGATTAACAAAAAAAATAAAATAAAATAAAATAAAGGCATAATCATTATCACTCAATTATGTATCTTTCTATGATGATGAGATAACGATTTAGCAGCACGGCAGGAATCTATTAGTTATAAGCCAGTAGTGCCAATCTGGGCCATTAGTTTTTAATCACAAAGAAATGTAGAATATGAACTTTAATACTAAAAACACTAACAGTGACCTTTTAGTGACAACCTCTGCAAAATACATGTTTAGATTAGGAAAAACTGAAATTGCCATTTCATGGGATCCACTTACAGAATGCTATAGAATTGTATCTCTTTGCCTATGCGCTCTCTGTGAACTCTGAAAGTGTCTTTTTAAGTCAGAAATTGGGAGACGGAATTTTGTAAAGTCTATAATGCTACCTTGACAAGAAAATGAGGCATTCCTTACCGCTGAAATGTCTAAATCCTGAGTCATTCCTTGTTCAGCTTCACAAAAAGGGAAGCTATTTTATACTAAAAAGATCAGGAGCAAGAGGGCACCTTCTCAATCATTTATTCCTCCTCTTTAATTACGAAACAGGTAGGAGAATTCAGGAGCCATGAAATTAATTATTTTTGGAAAAACATTTTGTTCAATTATTCAGCTCAGAGAATAAATGATTAAATGCTACCCATCCTCAATCTTCACAATTCTGAGGAAGGTTTCCTGTTTGTACCTGGGCCAATTAGAATTTACCATGAAAACAAAATACCAACCAAGAACTCAACTATCCGACTACTTAAGCATCAAAGAAGAGCTACATTCACAGGCCTACATTAGCACGTCGCCCTTGAATCAGGGCACAGTATCTGTAGAGCAGAAATTCTAAATCTTACCCTTCACTTCTCATGATAACTAAGACATGTTTTACATAAGAGTATTGTTTTCTGTAATCACCTAAAACCCTGACCTGTACTTAGTGTGACACAGAGCCACTGAACTAAATGAACAATTTTGGCATCGCTGTCTGTCCAAATCGGCGGGCTGAAATTTATTCCAAAAGTATCCCAAAGCTATCTGTTACATTTTTCTATGGTTTCTTTCAAGCGATACCCTGCATTTTCTTCTTAATTTTCACTCCAGTTTCTTAACCGAGCAGATCACTGCCACACTGCATTACACTTAAGAAAACAGTTCATTGTGCCTGTGTTTTCCCCTTTTTTATTGACCGTGTGTGTTTGGTTTTTAAAGACTGTATAAAACAATGGGAATATAAACTGCATTGTTTCAGTTTAATACGTCCTATCCATTACGCCCTCATCTCCAATCTGTTGTCTAGTATGCCCAATCAACTCTTTCACGTCATACCCATTTATGTGAGCAACTTTTACAACCCAGTAATCTAACCCTTGCATTGGTGTGGTAAGAGGTGTTTATGAAAGAGCAATGTATGCCTGAAACTGGTCCCTGACTCAGCTGCCGCCAGCAGGGCACTCACCTTCTTCCGCCTCCTCCTCTTCTTCTTCTCTTTGGCTGCTTGGGCTTGCTTGTGCTCCCAAACCAGGTTGGTCAGGTTGGCCACATACTCATCGGTCTGCTGTAAAAGGTAAGCTAAGCGCCTGTCTTTCTTTTGATCTATCAGTTTTCTGTAGCCCTCTTCATCTTCGGCCTGTTAAGGAAAGAAGAGCATGATCAGAGCGTAACAGAAGCTTGCAGACACCTTGTTCCACTCTTCCTTCCCCCGGCAGCCTGAACTCTGACTGGTAGTGAGTGCAGCAGATCGAACGTTCCAGGCTACACAAGTTCTTGCACACAGTCTGGGACTGGGGGGAACAAGGGAGTGGGATGCCTATGTCACAGGACACTGGGGTTCCCAGAAAAGTCAGGAGACAGAGCCACACTACTTGTGAGGTGTGATCAAACACTTTGAGTCAACTTTGTTCTTTTGTGTTTCTTGAACGACACAAAAAATGTTAAAATTCGACAATTCACCATCTGAAGTTTATTCTTAACTTTGTATTCTGGAAATTTTCAAATATAATACAAAACAGAGAGAACAGAATAATCTCTCATATACTCAACAACAAGCAACAAAAATAAACTTGTGATGATGCCTATTTCATTACTACCCCTTCCTCAAACTCCTCCCCTCAATCCCCAAATGGACTGTCTTGAAGCAAATTCTAGATGTAATATCCTTTCATTCAAAAATATTTCAATAAGTACTTCTAAAGGCAAGAAATAAAATCTGAATTAAAGAAATAACTTCTTATACTTAAAAACATTACAAACATTGTGGTTGACAGGGAAAGTCAAATTTGGAGGATTTCTGTCACAGATTGGCACTGTGTTATGGGCCTAGGTGACCAGGGACAAGTCATTTAGTACCTAAGTCTGATGCCGCTGAGCAATTAAACATATAAAATAATTCCTACCTTCCCATTAAGCAACATTATAAGGTTAAATGGAATAAAAACTCTGATATACTCTGAGCCATTTCAAGAGAAATCTTTTTTTTATACCCTAACAAAAGGACATAGCAAAAAATATTTTTCTCATGTGATACAGAATATAAGGAACACACTGCAAAATCTTTAGGAGGCATCTGTATCCTCAGTCCAGGGGTGTCCCTCCTGCATATGCCCGAGTGACAGCAGTTTCCTCCCTCGGTCTCGCTGCTGTCTGCCCCATGGATGAGCACGAACCTCAAATGCTATTATAACTCTAATTGCTTTTCGTTATGGTTGATCTCACTTGAAGAAAGAGTGATAAAGAACTTCAGTTTCTCTGTTATCTGTATATCCCATCATTTAATTGCAAAAATTAATGATTTGCAAATGCCTAATCATTAGTGTCAAACCAATCTGCTACTGAAGTTCTAATACAGTTTCACTTCAGTTAAATCAGACAAATTCGACTGTTTATTGCTCAGATTACTACAAAACGGTCTCCCTAGCTAGTTAGGAATTTCTTGGGCAGCCTTCTTCTTCCCACAGGAAAGAGCGGGAGGCAGGAGAAGATGGCAAGACTTAGTCGCACCTGGACACAGAGCCTTCTGAAACATGGTATTTACTCTCCGGGACCCAAAAGATTAATAGAAAAAAAAATGCAAACCATAATACCAGCAAAGAAGACTCTGTCCCTTAGAATTTTCGCAGGACATAATTACGGGCTGAGGAACCTTTCTCTTCACATACTGCTCAGGAGTCAAGTCCCAGATAGAATCTGCACGACTCCTATCATTATACCTAACGCAGACTTCTGTAAAATTTATGGTGTCCTATGAAGTCCAAAGCCAAAACACCCAAAAAACGAAAACAAACAAAACACAGGCCAACAATATACACCAATGCCTTCTGTGTTACAGATCCATTAAGAAATAGTGCAAAAGCAATGATCCCTGGCTTGCCTTTGACAATTGAACAGCTGTTAACAAAAAAGCAACATTTCAAAATTAACTTAAAAATCACTTTTTACACAGTTAGAGAAAAATTTTTGCCATAAAAAAAAGAAAAGAGTTAAAAAAAAAAAAGACCCCTGTAGACTCCATGACAATGTAATGAGGTATTTATTTAAAACGACATATGCCATTAGTCTCAAAGAAGCACTGTTTTTAAAACTGCCATATTCAGCCTTCCAGATCTGGTTATCAATATCAGAGACTAATAAGAGTTTAGCATGTGAGATATAGTACCTTCCTTTATGTGAGCAACTACAATCCGAACAGCAATGCCCTGCTAGAAAATGGGAACACTATACTTTTCAGGTGTAGCCCAGCATGTGTAGCAGGCGTTGTCTAGGGAAGAGAGGACGTTTGAACTCCATTGCCATGAAGTTAGAGGAATGCATTCACATATTATAGATAAGTAGTTTTTACTTTCTCCTTCTACGGCACATTTAACATTCCCAAGACAGGGAGTAAAAAGAGCGTTTTCCTGGGTTCCTGTAGACTTACCATCAATCTGCGCATTCTCTCCTTTTCGATCCTCTCTGTCTCCTTCTTCTGCTCCCTCTCGGTGTTCGCGTGCCAAGTAGCCACTGCTTTAGAAAGCTTCTGGATCTTCCCAGCCACTGAGCGATGGTACTCCTTGAAATCTTTTGCATGTTGCAAAATACTGTTCAGGTATTCCTAAAGGATTCCAAAGGTGGGGGGAAGAGAAGTATACTGAAAATCTATTTCCCAATGCCCTTGAGGTTTCAGTGTAGTGCAAAAAAAATGCTCAGTGTGGATTTAACAACAATGAAAGACTAGAAGCTGCGGACTATTCTGGGATAGCTGCCCTGGTGTCTCTCCACAACTAAGGTGTGGGCTACAGGGCTGGTGGGTAAGATGACCCCTCCTCAAGGCTTATTTTGGCGCCAGCCTGTGGAAGAGAAGCCTCTGAGCTTTGAGGATGACGCCATATGAAAATGGAAACATCAGAAATGGAGGGAAACCTACAAAATGGCAATGATAAAATCAAAAGCCAATTGTTCCCAAATAAATCTGAGGGAGATAAGTATTTCCAGTGAGAATTATGGTATAAAAGTAATATTTCTTCTGCTCTAAGTATCTTAGAATTGTGATTCAAGATTTCGTAGGGGGCAAAACCTCCATACATAAATTTTATACTATTTTAAATAAAGGAGGGGAAAATGTACCCTTATTTACACTAAATCCAACATTTTTAAAACAAAACTAGGCTAGGCACTAAACTGAGCACGAAAAGACAAACACAAGTTCTAAGATTATGACCCCAAATCAAATCCTACATCAAAGTATTTCCAAACCCCTAGAAAGGAATATTTTTAAATATTTGCCCTGGTAAAACCTCCAATTGGGCCCTTTGAAGATCTCTGGATACCATATTTGTATGTGTTATAAAAATAACTTTTTGCTTCTTCTTTCCTTTTCCAAGTTCTCCAGGATTTTGCTCTAGGAATTCCACCCAGTCGGCAGCTTTCCATGAGATTATGAAGATGACACCTGGTTTCAACTAAGAAAGCCCACTTACCTGGCTTTGGCCTAAGTTTCCTCGACTACAAAATGGTGTGGACAGACTATGTAAGCTCCAAGGAACTCTTCTGTTCGGTGACGCCCCCAACGCTCACTATGGCACATTTTCTAGCCGTGCTGACTCCCTCTAGTTACATAGTTGGACATGCCTGTCAAATGAGAAATGCACAGCCCAGGCCCAAGTACCTGGTGCTTCTGCCGGCGCTTTCTCTCCTGCTCAATCTTCTGCTGCTTCTCCAGCTTCTCTGTCATGCGGGCCTCCCTCAGGGTCTGGCGCTTGCTCCGCTTGTAGGCTTTGGAGTTGAGAGCTGTCTCCAGGGTCGTGTCTCGACGCATGCAGGCCACCACCTCCTGCCTCAGCTGTCAAGAGGAAAGCAGTTAGAGAGGCGCCCCACACAGGGGCCAGACCCCTGATCCTTGCCTTTCTCTTGCTTCCATTGGCAGAATGGGGACTCTACAGGGTTCTCAGTCGCAGTTGGCCTTTTAGTAACTGAAGGCACTAAATCACACCAAATTTATGTGATATTTTCAAAGATGGTATAAACTTTTCCTTCCAAATAATTCAGGGGAAAAAAAAGCACTATAATGGTATAAAGAAAAAAAGTAGATATTGTTCTGGCCTTTAAATAAATTCATTCATTCCATTTAATTATTCTAATGATACTAATTTGTTAACAAGATTTAAAAATATTTTACTTTGTTTTAAATGCCATACTAACATGCTCCTCATGTTTATAGATTAACTTTAATGATGTGCTGCAAAAAGAATAAAAGGGTTACTTCTGTTCGTGTGTAATGGCAGCAGATGCTCAAACAATGTTAATTCATAGTCTCATATAAAAACTAGAAAATACTAGTTTTGGTTTCCTCGCACTCCTAACAATGATATTCTTGTAAGATATTCTAAGTTGGTACTATATCATAGACTTCTTTTAGATGATCACAAATATAAAAACTTACCCATCCTGTATGTTATATGGTGGTAGGGGATAGGAATTGAAAATATACTTTAAAATACTAATTCAAATGAATCTGAAATCACCATCGATTACAGTTAATTTTATTGGGAAACTTCACAGATAATAGATTTTCGCAATAAAAGCAGGCAAATATCAGAGACTAATAAGACTTTAGCATGGTGAAGTTAATTTGAATATAACATTATTCTTAAAAATATACTTGGATAATATTCTTTAAACAAAATTTTATCACTTTATCAATATATTTTATGAAGTCACCTATAAGAAGGAAATAAATGAAACTCGGAGACTTTCTTTCTTTCTTCCTTTCCTCCTTTCTTCCTTTCCTCCTTTCTTTCTTTCCATCCTGCCTTTCTTCCCTTTTTCCTTTCTTTTAATTTAAGCTCTAACCTACTCTTACAAACCGATGGTCAAGCAGCACCCAGCCACATTGACACCCTCTGGCGATATTATAACCAATAAGACAAATGTACTCCCAAGTTCATATGACAATAGCAAGTGAGGTGGCCTTGTGATTTTAATCACATCCTCCAACAGACCAAGTCATGCAACTCAATACTTCCAAACTACTTTCATTCATTAATAATTTATTTTGCATGCCCAAGACCTCAACCAAACAAACCCATCTGGCTGGTGACAAAGCGTTCCTTTTCCCGTTTGGCTAAATGAGGTGGCGTGTAGACTGGGAGAACTGTACCTTTTGGGTCCATAAGACAAAATCCACCAAAATGAAACTTAGCTCTACTTCATTCCACTAGTTTCCTACTGGTTTAGCAATTCTCAAACAGATCATTATGCTAGCTTTTAATAAGTGACTACTAGCCAGTACAGTAGATGATAATTCAATGATTTACATAATACTTAGGTCTGACGTGATCAAATTTGCCAAACTTACGTTGTGATGAACAATCAATAGTTACAAAACACAGATTTATGTGTTCCTATAAATGATGAACTATTAATTTAGTGGAGAAGCTATCATCTTTGTTAAAATATTTTCATGGTCATGGCTAGGATTACACATTTGTGTTTACAAAGAAGTTCTGATCTACCACCTGGCTGTTTTTCTTCAGAGTCAAAAAGGCAAACATGAGCAATCTCACTTGTTCTGAAGATTTCACCCACGGTAGCAAATGCCATAACTCTAATTTTGTAAACCATAGTGCAAAAGAAAAAAAAATGTCTCTGATATACAGAAGAGAAAAATAGAATAATAAGCAGTTTGTCTTCATGACTCTTAGCTCCATGCTGCTGGTCTAAAAGATACAATATTTTACTAAGTTTGTATCTTTATAACAATATTGAACATACTTAAGGAAACACATGATCTCGAACAATTACATTTACTTCCTACATCTCAGATTTGCTGGGGGAAAGCTATTACCTGACGTTGGAAATTGAGTAACCGAAGTGCTTTCAGTTCCACGGTTGCTTTGGTTCGTAAATCTGGTGGCAAAGAGCCAGGCAGATTTTCCAGTTCTTGTATCCTGTGAGCTATGCGAGCCTGAAGTCTAAAGGAGATGACAAAATAGGGGCAGGAGAGGTGGAAATACACATTACAGTTTAGTCTTAAATGATAAACAATAACATTAGGTTCAAGTTCATGGCAAAACCTATTCCAGACACTCATGGCTGATTTCTGACACCCAGCTGGATTTTTCTGATGTTAAACAGAGAACAGCTACCCTTGCATGAATGCAGACAGGTGCTACATGTTGCTTAACACTCTGGTCTTGTACATAACCTTTCTCTAACACCCAGGAGAGAAGGCTCATGATACATGTAAGAGGAAAGTCAAGTGCCATTGCTCGCCCTGAACAGAGAGAGAAAATGAGAGGCAGGAAAGTTTGACTTGCTCCCAAACACCCAGCCGGCCGTAGCGCAGGGCTGAAACAACAGTTTTCTTTCTAACTTCTGGTTGTGTCCTAAGGCAACGGGGCCATTTGCCCTCCTTGCCAAGATGCTGATGATGACGGCCTCTAAAGCTGAGTGAACGAGAGCAGTTTTAGGTGCTGAGGCCACAGAAATCAGCCAACCCAAAACATTCAGAGAGAGAGAGTGCCCTGCCAACCACAGCCACTTCCTCTGTGAGCAATGCTTGCTGCAGAAAAAAAGAAAAGGCAAATTAGGCATTTTTCAAAATCAGGTTGGGGCAGCAGCAAATAGCATAGTAAACAGTATTTAAAAACTGAGAGTTTCTAGAAAAGGATTTCCGGGGATTCTCATTTTAGACACCATCAAAAATATAACTGCAGGCAGTTCCTCATAATAGAATATAAAAGACATCCACTTTCTTTATTCTTCTGGGATACCATTACTGCTACCCATATAAACTCCTGGTTTTAGAGTTCACCTGGATCCTTTTCTCACAAATAAGTACAGGCCATTTAAATCTATTTTTAGAACTATCTCCTCCAAAATTTGGGGCAAAACTGTCTTGAAAGAGATTTCAACAAAGAAAGACTAAGTAATACAGAAGGCAGTAAGTTAAACTGAGTTAACTTGAACGGCTCCAAGTTAAGTACATTTAATGCACCATTTTATTTAATTCTCTCTCTCACACACACACCACTGCAAGGTATAACGATGCTATGTTAATGATGAGAAAAGAGAAGTTTGGTGATATTAATAAACATGTCAACTTCACAGACCTAGTAAAGGAGGGACTCTAGACTGAAACTCCTTTGCCTGACCCCAAAACCACTACGGAGTAATTAAAATCTACTTTCTAACTGAGAACATTACTGGATCTCAACTACAAATGTTGACAGAGTCTGTTAAAAATTGGTATTATATTGGTATAATTCGTCAACATTTATTTACAATGATTTAGTGTGAAAAAGTAAAACCCGTGACTTAGATACCGAAAAATATCTTAAGATTTCATATACCCAAATATCAAAATGATTTTTTTTAAATTTATAGTTGTTTGCTTTGGTAGAGAAATAAAATGTCCTGTTTTTTCAAAATTTTAAAAATGATAATAAGGGAAATGCATTGTTTTTCACTGACTTCACTTAAAAGGACATTATGACAGATTCCTATTTTATTTGGTATACATGTTATTAATTCTGATTTACTGAATGATTTATCATCATAATGTGTTACTATAGTATTCTCATGTTATTATTTCAACTAGGCATATCAACACAATAGCACTATTAAATGGTTTAACCGTGCAATAGACTAAAAATTTGTTCGTTCAAACAACAATAATAAATTTTTATCGTATTTCTCTTTTTGGTCGAATTGTTTAAACTCTCCCAACTTCTTCTGCATTCCTTATAGTACTGATACTCATAAGATTATTATCATGTCTTTTAAAAATTTTTCAGTGTCTGAAACAAACATCTACTTCATGTATCCAGTTCAGTTTCTTAAACAGCCATGTAGCCCCAAATCTCCAAATACAGCAAGAGCTGATACACTTTAACAATTAAGACATTAGGAGAAAAAACTGTTATGGGTTTTTTCCAAATATGTAATTTAAAGAAAGAAACTAAACTGAACAATCTCATTTTTGCGGAATAAGGCCATTATACAGGGAAAATTAAATATTATAGTGGGACAAGATGAGGGCCAACGATAGGGTTTATTTGACTTCCTTGGTCCTAGAGTCATTGCAGACCTTCTTTATTCGAAAATTCCATCCCTTGGAATTTCCAAACCATCCCTTGGTATATTCTGGTTTACTTTCTTTGACAAAGTAGGTCAGGTGCTAAATTAAAGGAATAGCTGCTTTTTCCTTAATCTTCTAAAGGACTAAATAAATAATCTTAGGAGAGCTGGACTGACAGTATAGAGATTAAATCACACTACACCGGGTGGGTGGAAGTTGGGGAATGGAGAAGGGAAGAAGGGAGGGTGAGAACTGGGGGCAGATGCAGCCTTGGGTGAATGGGGCATTGGAGTGGGTGAGGAGCTTGGGGGGTGGGGGTGCACTTCTTCCTGAAACGACTGCTTCTCCAAGAGGCCTAGTAATTTGTCAGTGAATCTCAGATTCCCCAGCACAAAAGAATCTCTCTTTTATAAAAGGGAGGCAAGAAGTACAAAGTACAAACGTGCAAACTATAGGAGATGAGAAAGGGTAGTTTCCACTGTAAAATTATATGCATTCAATTCAGCACATAGGGAGTGGGGGTGGGGACAAAGGTACAGGCAGGGCTTCTTTAACACAAAAAATTTTATCTTTTTGTGGTGGTGGTTGTTAATAGAAATCTTCATTTTAAATAATGCTTCTCTCCAGACAATTTCATCTTCCTATCAATGGGATTCAGCAGGTAGTCCGATAAAGAGATTCAGGATCCTCAACTTCACGAAACAACAACAGATGTAATACTGCATGACTGCAGGAGACTCATTTAGTGTCCTCACGAGCACAGAAAATTGAAGCAGAATTAGGTCACTCAAGTTTTTCATACAGATTGAGCAGTAAATCAAGAGGGGTGACTGTTCTGGCAAGAAAAAGAGTTCCATTAAAGGCAACAGATATTTGTTCAGGTCCAGAGGAGAAGTTTATGATTCCTGTAGGAGAGTTATTTGAACAGAAAATGACACTGGTACATTTTGTTCCTTCAAGGAGCTGAGTGACACTTTTTAAAAAAGAGAGAGGGAGACTGACTTTTTGGAACTCTGCTGATAAAGTGGCCCTTGGAAATTTTTGAGAAGGAATGGATACCAGGGCAGGACTCCACCCCCCCCAAAAAAAAAACAAAACAAACCCCAAAACCCCACGGACTACATTTGCTTCCTGAAGCAAGGAGGATGCACTACAGTTTTCAAACTAAATTCTGACTTGACACTAAAGAGGGCTGTTCTTCAGGTGTGAAACACATCTCCCACATCAACGTTCAAACAGTCATGGAATTCGTTTACATGCTAATGTGACAATGCCTGGAGCACTTTTGCCCAAAACATCTAACTCTAAATGGAGGAGCTGAGAAATTAGGTATATGGATGGGGCGAAGGAAGTGTGCCAGAAGGGCAAGACACACCCCCACGAAGAGCACTGGGGCTGTCTCTCGGACGCACACTACAAAGAAAAGCAATAAAGCTCCATTGTAAGAGAAAGGACCCAATGAATGGGAAAGCAGTGTTTGAACTGGAGACTGTATACAGAACTGAGGCAAAATATTCATATGCGTGAACATATTTATGCTGTTATTAAATAAAGAATGTCAATTTATCAAAATCCTGGTTTCGTGATGAACAAGGAAAAGCAGCCGAGGGACTTAACACTAAAAACTTTAAGATTCTGCCCTGGTCAGTGCGGCTCATTTGGTTGGAGCACCGCGCCACGGACTGAGGGGTCACGAGTTCCACTCCCGGTTGGGGAGCAGGCCTCGGTGGCAGGCTCGGTTACCAGTCAGGGCACGTACGAGAGGCAACCGATGGATGCTTCTCTTTCACAATGATGTTTCTCTCCCTCTCTCTTTCCCTCCTTTACCCTCTGTCTAAAATGAATAAGCATATCCTTGGGCGAGGATAAAACAAAGTAAAAAAAATTAATATGCTGACAATTTCCTTTCAATTTTCACTGACAAGGTAAGTGATATTAGTGATATTACAACAGTCGAAGAAATGAACATCTATTAAAGAATTTCTGACAGATGACTTTGCTCAAACTAAGTTTATAAAATTGTAAAAGACATTTTTTTAAGACCTCACTCAAATCCTTGATCAGGAGGTAAAAATATACTGGACCTTCCAGTTTTCAATGCTAAAAGCTAAGTAAACTATTCTCTCAAAGAGAGGAAAACAGAAAAGTTCCTTACCTGTCTTTACAAGTGCCTAAGGGACTTAATCTAACCCTTTCTTAAGGGATAAATTTAACTAATCTCGGCAGGTGAACCATTTATCTTCATGTAGGCAGAGGCCAGCTATTGCTCCAAAGAAGATAAAAATGTCCCTGCAGCTCAGCCAGTGCAAACCTGTGCTTCTTCTCAAGATGACCATGGGAAAACTCAGTCCAAAGAACCCACTAGCATTTTGGATCCAGGGTTGCCAGATCAATCATTTCAAAAGCCATCAGTTTTACAAAAGAGGAGACATTTATCAAGTAATAATAATAATATGAAAAATAGCCATGCTACCACATTCTACAATGCTTATAGTTTAAAAGATACTGATAGATACTTTTTTTTTTTTGGCTACAGGAGTAAAGGACAAAAGCTTCTCACCCACTAGAATAGGCTAAATAGTACTACTTAATACCGTATACTTCGGGAGACCATCCATTAAGATCAGTTCCAGAAAAGTTGCTACAATGAGCTCAGTACAAGAAAGGTCTGCAATTAAAATTCTGGTGGAAATGATAAAGAAAATTTAGGAGTCAGTAAAATGCACACACACACACACACACACAAAACACAACACAGGCAGAACAAAGAAAAAAATAACAGATGTATTTCCTGGTACAGAGAATGTCTATGATGTGATGAGGGTCATTCACACGACTTAACTAAGGTACTGGTAGCTTTGTACCTTCAGGGTATGAAAAATAATTGTCCACTCATAGGACGTCAGAATTTTAGAGTAACTAAACAATACACTCTATCCCATTTATTGTCTTTTTAAAAAATACTTTTAACTTCTTATAGCAACATAAAGAAAGGACTGAATATAAACACAGCTTTTCAGTCCAAGAAATATTCGCTAATATTTAACGTTCTAATACATAGCAATTATTCACCCAATAAGACCTGCCTATCAACATTGAAATATCAATTGATGATGAGCATCTAGCTCTCTAGGGATACATGAAATGCTGGAAACAGCGACATAAAAGCTCTTAAGTGAGGACCAGCAATAACAACGAGACTACAGTTAAACTCTTCATAAAGGAGCCTACGCATTGTTTACTAACCTATTCTATAATGTTTAAATTTGAATTTTCTTTTAAATTAAACTATATTTGGGAAAGAATAGTAATACATATTAATGTATTAAAAGTCTTTGTGTCATTGTATCTGCCCCAAGAAATGCTCTAATATCCTCTTTTAACAAAGGAGGAAACTGAGTCACAGAAAAGAGACATAACTTGACCAAGGTAATGGAGCCAGTAACTGACAGCGCATGCTTTCCGTCTAATTCCAGAAACCACTGATCTCAGCTTTGTTTTGATCTTGACTCAATACTTACTGGACTCCCTTTTTGGTTAACACTGTTTACATCAGGGTTCTGCTAACTGCGCCGCATGGGCCAAATCCTGCCCACAGTCTACTTTTGTAAATAAAGTTTTACCGGAACACGGTTAGCCCGTTATTGTCTATGGCTGATTTCTCACCCAAAGGGCAAAGCTAAGTAGTTGTGAAAGAGACCGTATGGTCCTGCAAAGTGTAAAATATTCACTACCTGGCCCTTTACAGAAAAGGTTTGCCAATCCCTGATTTAGATAAATGTGCCAACTCAGGTGACGAGTTTCTGGAGCAAGAGTTCAAATAAGGATCCCATAGGAAGACACTTACAGAGGGCTTACTCCTAAAGTTGGACCAAGGTATAGACCAAAAAAAAAAAAAAAATGCATGAATTTAAACAAAAATATATTATATCAAGCTGCAAAGTGTGCTTTAGTATCATTAGATGTGTCATTAGCCTGAAGGTCAGGCCAACAGAAAACGCTCAACATCTGACCCTCTCACAGTCACCATTCAAGGATCAGTGGACAAACTAGATCAAGCACTGCATCACCTACATGTGAGATGACCACTTTCTGGGAGTCCATGGGAACTCCAGGTTGGGCTTGTGCCTAACGCAGTGCCTGGCATGTCAAAGGAGCTGATAAAAGTTTTCTGATTAAATGAGTGAAAATCACAGTCCTGCCAACCTAGAGCCATCCGAGAGCTCCCTCCTCCCTCCCCCGCCCCAATCCCAATGGGAAACAAATTTCTCTGTGACTTTGTCATGGGTGGATTTAAGGCGGGCACACGGGGTGCTCGCCCTGAGACCCGACTTCTGAGGGGCCCCGCAAAACCCCAACTTTATACTTTTTTCTAATGACACCAAGTTTGGTTTCGTATGTGCAATTTTAATTACGTACAAGTTTACAATCAGCGGTAAAACCTGACAGTATGTTTAAATGTTTTCTTCTGTGCCCTGGGCCTCAACCGACCTTAATCCACCTCTAGACTTTGTTCTTAAATCATTCTCCTAGCATGAGTTTGGGCCTCTGCGGTTTCTCTTAGGCCTTTCCCTCACCCCACAGAAAGAAAGGACCACAACACTAGGAGGCACTGCTCCCACCCCGCAGGCTCCGTGGTCCTTTCAAGAACACAGCAGCTTCACCCGCCCAGGGGCGGGGTGCGTTACCTGTATTCCCGCTCCTGCAGAATCTCCACGGGGTCCAGGCCTTGCGGTTTCTGAATGGGGCTGATCCGGCTCTGCTTCTGCTGCAGCTGCAGGATGGGCGAGGGCTGCCCAGGGGCGGGCTGTGGCACAGAGGGCCCGGGCACGGCGGCCGTGGGTGGTTGAGCTGCTGCGGGGGGCGCGGGTGAGGGCCGGCCGCTGGGCGCGGGCACTGGCAGCTTCTGCGGGGTGCTCGGGCCACTCAGGTCTGGCCCGGGACCTGTGGGACAAGAGCAACATGAGCAGCGCGGGTGGGTGAGCGACCTGCGGCCACACCAGGCCTGCCCACTGTCCCCTGGGACCCAAGGATAGGGACAAGAAAATATGTCAAGAGAAGAAAACAGGAGGGAAGAAAAATGAGGAAGGGGTAGAGAGGAAAGAGTGGGGGAGGGATGAGAAATAAAAAGACCTGGCATCTATCTCAAGAGGAAAATGGTATTCACTAATAAACATTGCTGAAAATGGCCCCCAAATGACTCCTAAGTAATAAGCCGATTAAGGAATGGACTGCCAGATTTTAATGTAGGTCTACAGTGGATTTTTAAAAAGAATTACAGGTGCATTCAGAGTTCAGAAAAGTAAGGGAATAACCTAACAGTCAGATGCCATCTGGGTGTGGTCCTAGAGTAACAGTTTTCAAACTGCAGGCAAGCCACCCTGCGCGGCCTCCTGCCCCACCTGGAAGAGCCCTGCCGTGCGAACCCGGTTTACAAAGGCAGCCAGGGTCGCCAGTCCTCCGGTGTGAACTCAGAGGGGCACACGTTTTGCCTTAATCACCTGTAAAGTATATTTCACACTAAATCGGTGCCATCTCAGAACTTCAGGTTTTTACTACGTTAGGAAATATTTCTAGAAACACTCGGTGTAGGGGGAAAAATCTGCTCATTTGACCCAATGAAAACTAGCCAGTACTAAGATTAAGGAGAGCATTTTTCTCATGGTATCAGAATAAAGGGATATGCATTCATCAGGTTTACCAAAACGCACTTACTAAGTTAATTTAAAGCAGCCGTCCACATTAAACTTGAGTTTGAGTTGACTGGTAAATAGGGGACCTAAACTAGGAAGTATTCCATCTCTCCTCCTAAGTGAATTTTTACATACTTCAAGACTCTAAATAAAATTAGTGATACCACCAGATAACTTAGTAAAATTAAAAAAAAGAAAATCTCAGTAGGCAAATGCTGAAACCTCCCTTAGGCATTCTTTCAAGTATTTTCTATATCTTTTCCAAGAAAAATTAAAATAAATGGTAACAAAATAATAATCTGTAAACTTCAGAACAACTTAATAATTAACCATACAAAGACATACATTATGAAAAATTAAACGTATTTATTCAATTTCCAGCAAACACTATTTAGAAATGGGCTTAAATGACAGTACACAGGTAGCTATACGCAACTATTTATAAAGGCGGAATGTGAAGAATTAGGTCAAACTGCTTAGGAAACTACTGCGTGCATGTGTGTGGTGTTATTGTTTTTCTTTGTTTCCCCTTTTTTTGAAATTAGGTAAGACCTTCCAAAAGATACAGAGCTAGGTAAGATTTCTTGAGGTAATCTATAGCCCTGGTTCTGGGGTTAATGAAAAATTCTTGAGGGAAAAATACATTTATTTTTATTTTTTATTTTAGACATTGTAAGTGTACTATCATAGTAAAGAGATTCTTTTCAGCTAAGTACTTTCTTTTTTTTTTTTCTGAATAAGGTCTTTTACATAACACATAGCTTTTCATAATATTTTATACTTAGAGTTTCTTTCTTCCACATATACAAAGTCAATTTCTAAACATTAAATCTCAGGGTTGCTAAGCCTTAGAATGAGTTATGGAATGACATTTTAGAATACATTTTTCCATGGAGGTCTTCAAAAACAGGGTGGATTTTATGTTTGTAGTGCTTTAGGTGTGATCCGACCAAGAGAAAAGAGACAGAGGTTTCTAACATTTACTTTAACTCTCTATGATTCTATGAATATTCTTAATAAGCTCAAGAAACTGGCAGAATTAAATATATTTGGGGACTTGATACAGCATACTAAATAATAAAAATAAAACTACCACCTTTAATAAAAAAGAAAATTTGGGTCTTACTGAGAAGATAATAACATAATAATTACCTTAAATTCAGTTCTCAATTTTTTTTCTTTTGAAAGTTTAAATAATTCATCAACAAAAGCTGTAACAGTGCAATAGTGTTACAAGTTTCAATTATTCTGGGCATTTTTTTCTTCAGCATTATGGTCTGCAAATAGCTACACAGAAGCCTATGATGACTCCTTGAAGTACAGCCAAGTCACTATTTTTAAAAACCGCATTTTATCAAAAAAATAAAAAATGGCATCCAGGTCATGTCTGACATCCGTGGTTCCAAATCCAGTCATTTTTAGCCTATGACTCTGAACTAAAGCTGATACATACATGGCTGGTCTTCTTTAACTGATAAATATAAAGATACTCTTATCTGGTTGATTGATCCTTGCAATTGAGAAGCAGAGAGACCCAAACATGGACTTACAGATCCAAATCTCCAATTCAAAAAGTACTACAACTTCTATGAAACAGGTACATGTAAAGCACCCTGTACCAAAAGAACAGTGAGTTTCACCTTCGCTCTATCGCCCGCTGGTCGTGTGAGCCTGAGCAAGTTACTCAATCCCCGTGCCTCAGTTTCCTCATCTGTAGAATAATGATAATAACAGTACCACCTCAGAGGGTGGTAGTGAGGGTTCAAAGAGGCAATATGGCTATGTGCTCAACCCTCAGCTCTTGTCATTTTTACTGCCACCAAGGACGTAAAGATAGAGAAGCCTAATTTAATTACTCTGCTTTACACAGACTCCGTGGCAAAAGAAAGGTTTTTAGGAAATTCGGTATTGTATTAGCCGGCAACTTTGTAAGTACTCTTTTCTACAGCGAACTTCAGAATGTTTCCACAGTTGAATACAACTCAGCACAAATACTCTGATAAGTCAGCTTGCCATGTGCTTCCTGGAAATCTGCTATTGGAGTCACTTACAAGCAAACTCCTTTCCTCACTAAGCACCGCAAATTCGTTTACTGCGTGGGTCTATGTTCTACTCCATCCAACAGATTACACAAAAATCTTCTATTTCCAGAGGCTGGGGGACAGAACGCAGCTTGCCACAATTAGACATGCCCAGAATGCCCAGAATGTCACTACCTATTCATTAGGTTTTATGCCTGCCCCTCGGGCGGCTTAGAGAGTTCAGTTGCCTGACTGGCTTTGCTATTGACAGAAATCTCTACAACAGACACTTGTGGTCTGCTAAACGATAAGACCCCTCCCTGGTATCTTCAGAGGGAAGGCAAGTTACATTCTTTAGCTTATCTCCTACTCTCTCTCCAATGTAAACAATTTAGGTTTGCTTGTCAGAGGTACAAAATGCATCTGCTTTCCCTTCAGTCCCTACTGAGGTAGAGCTATGCCCAGACACTCCTAAGGGCACCCTGGTGCAGCTGGTGGGGGGCTGGGGGTGAGCGGAGTGGTCTTCACTGGATGCACCTCATGCCTGACTTTGAGAAACAGGAAAATAAACTCATTAAAGCACCTAAGCCTCACATATACAGAATTTCTGTGCATTCAGAGATCCCAATTTGCATCCCGGCACATAAGGATATTTATGCAAATAAAAATTCTGTGCGTTAAATAAGGATTTAAGTGGTTTCCATGGGTTAAAAAAAGAAATGTAATAAAGTGTACTTAAACTGAACATACCAAGAAACTTCAGATAACTAAAAAAAGCGGAGTAAGTGGGAGGGGACAAGCACTGAAGAAACCTAGCAATAAAACTTTTACTTTTTACCACCAAGTCCTTTCTCTGCTCCCCCACCAAAACCCAAACCTTTTTCAGTTCCTCTTTTAACTTTCTAAAAGGAAAAATGAATCAAAATGAAAAGAAAAATGATAGGTTTGATTTGAATGGAGCCCATAACAGGACTGAAGAGCTATTTGTTCGGCATGCAATTCCTCCAGTCAAACTGCAATTCTCTGGTGGTTGCTATGATGATGTCAATTTTCGTGATTTATAAGTTTGGGGTAGGTTTCAGGCAGACCACCCCGGCCACAAAGATTCTCTTCACACATGAACAGAAAATGGGACAAAAGAAAAATGAAATCACAGCTACCTCCAGAGAGGTGGACATACTTAAACTTATTTTTCCTGAAACATTAGTAGAGGTATTTATAAGCAATTATACTTTTTTATTTAAAAAAGAGGGGAGAGAAAGATAAATAATACGTTAATAAAAGGCAATATTAACTTAAAAAAAGTTTTTTTTCCTTATTTTGACCTGTTCTAAAGGCCAATCCAAAACAATGTCTTAGTCAACTGAGGTTCTCTATCATCTCCCTGTGAAACCTGAGATTCAGGGAAAAGTTCAGCAGAGCCGTCAGCTGCAGCCTCCTACCCAGAGGCAGGAGTGGGTCTGCTCTATTTGAAGGTGTCTTCTGTCCTCCTCCCTCCATGGCCTCCTTGCCCACTCTGGCATAAAACACTATCTGCCCAGATATTTTCATTTCTAATGAAGCCTGACTCCTGGAAATACAAAAGACACGAGCAGAGACTAGTAAAATGAATAGCCCAGATGACAGGGGCCTGGTTGAGGGAAGATATAGGCATTAAGTTGGGTTAAAAAAATGAAGCCCTCTCTTCTGGAAATGATCCCGAAAACACACAGGGGGGCGTTTATTAGGAGGTCAAGTATTTGTTATGTACAAGTATCCAGATAACTGGAACTTCATCCTTTAGCTTTCCCAGAGAAAACAACATTCATGGAAGGTCATCCTACACCCCCCTTGTCTCTCTGAATTCTTCCAGTGGGATGAAGCCAGACCACCAAAAGGGCACTCCAGGACGATCCCATCTGTACCCATGACATAAGGTCAGAGCCTCGGAGTTGGTGCCAGGGTGTGTAGGAAATAGGCCATGTGGGTTCTGTTACCCTATTTATGATGAACACATGTCACTGTTGCCTCCATCATGAGTGCCTCTTACAATAGTAACAATAATTAAAAAACATAGTTCCACCTGCAAAATCTACTCTCATGCCAGAAATGGGCCTGTGTCCTTTGCGAGCTGGTGAGCAACTTCCTTCCAAAAGGTAAGAATTAGGGGCCTGACCCCGGCTCCTTTGCTGCCTGGCAGGGAACTCCAGTCATCTGGACGCTCAGCTGCGGTAACCATGAGAAGTCTTGAGGACCCCGAAGGCCTGACCTCAACTTCTGTTTCCCTTTGTTTCTGATTTTTCTACTTAACAATTATTTCACTGCAGGTATGTTCCTTGGAAGCCTCCCCAAATGCTTTTCACAACAAAAAGGGGTAGAAATAAATAAATCGATGGACATAAAAGGGCTCAAAGAGAGCCGATTCAAGGGGCGTGTTTTGGCAATAGTATGCACTGGGTGCAGGGTTCTTAACCTGGGGTATGTGGATGGGTTTCCTGCACACCCAGAACCTCTCGACAGAGAATGTAAAAGCATGGGGAGAGTGTTTTCCTTCCTAGGTCTACGGCTTGCACGAGAGTCCCAAAGCTGAAGAAGCCCTGCTCCAGGACTCTCCCTGCAAAAAAGACCAAGAATCTTGGCCAACGAAGTGACGCAAAGCAAGGGAGCCAGCCAGCTAGGTATAACAAAAGGCTACGGCGGCCGTGGGCTTATACCAACCCAGGGCTCCTGTACCATTAGCAGTCTCTCTCATCCAAGTGGGACCATCACATTATTCATCTGGTTGCATATGAACCTACCAGATGGTCTGTTGAAGTTAACAAGGGCCTGCTGCTGCTGCTGAGGCTGTGGCTGGGGAGGTGGCTGCTGCGGTGGTGGCTGCTGGGGCTGCTGCATGCCAGGCAACGTCCTTTTCCCCTGGACTGCAAGCTGCAGTGTTTCAGGGAGGTGCTGGCCGCGGGCCAGCATTTTGTAAGCTAAAATCTGAGCTCGCAGCTGATGCAGCTGGACAGGACTAAAAGGCGAGGGACCTCTGTTGGGCTGGTTCATCGCCTGTGGATCGCCAGGAATGAGGGGCCCTGGCTGGTTCGGCGCCATCTGGGGTGGGGTTGGGCCACCTCCCGACGACATAGGGCTAGAAATATGCTCTGCGGCTCCCAGGGGAGATGGGTGTGGCGACATGTAACCTAGGAGAAAACACAGGTGGAGATCACAGACTGACCCTGATGACCCTGAAAGAGAGACATTCCTGATTATTTTGATAATTTTCTGTAAGAGTACTGTCTGATAGAAAATTAAAGTACACATAATTTAGTCATTACATAATTATATATAGCTTAAGATTTATATATCAAATACATATAATTTAAAATTTTCATACAGCAAATATATGTAATTTAAAATTTTCTCATAGTTACATTAAAAAGTAAAAGAAACAGACAAAACTAATGTTAATAGTATATTTCATTTATATCAACATACCCAAAATACTATCATTTCAGAATATAAAAATTATTAAAGAGGTATTTTACATAGTTTGTTTCATACTAAGTTATAGCACATCTCTTTGGGACTAAGCCACATTTCAAGCGCTCAACAGCCACAGGTGTCCTAGTAGGTAATTTGTTAGTGGCTGCTGTCTACCTAAAGGAAAGGCATCAGGGGTTAGTATTATATATTAAAGGGATCTCCAACTAGAGAACAAAACCTGAAGCTGTCTACTGTATCACAATGAGAAATGAAGAGTCTCTTATGGCAAAAACAAATATTACTCAGTTTATTATTATGCACATTTTGAATAATTTGCAATTATTAAGAGTCTCCACTGCTGTAGGCACTGTGCAAGGCGCCGAACCGATTCCCTTTGTTGAGTTCTCCCTGGAAACAGAGCCTGATGGAAGGATGGTGTGCAGGTGATTTACATGTTAGGTGCAAGGACACTGGCAGGGGATGGAAAGGTGATATAAGGAAGGGCAGGCAGCCAAGAAGGGGTGTGCTATTGAGCCAGCTGCTGCAGTGGGTGCCAGAAGATTAATCTCCTGCAGAAGCTCTGGGATACAAAGTAAATAACTTGTCTCCAAATTATGCCAGGGAAGGGGTAAGGAGCTGGGGTGTTTATTATCTGAGGATCATCTGTCACTGCTTATGTCACTGGTTATGAGTCTGGGGATAACTAGTCCCCAGGGACTTTTCCATGTGTGGGCAAGGTGGACACAGCAGAAAAGATATCAGGCTGGTGGGAGTGCAGAAATGCCAAGGAGAATTAAAGGGATAGGAATGGAGCATACATTATTTCTTTAATCCTCGCAATATCTCAGAAGATATATATATAGTCACCTCATTTTTTAAAATGAGGAAACTGAGGCTCACAGAGTGAGCGTGTCACCCAAGGGCACCCCATTAGGCCTCGGCAGCTCCACAATCCAAACTAAGGTTTGTCTGATTCCAATGTATATGCTCCTTCCATGGCCTAATATTAGTTGGTTTTATATAAATATTAACATTAATTTTGGCTTTAAATTAATGACTTAAAAGTTTCAAAAATCTTCTAGAAGATTACAATATATAAAAATGAGGGCAAACAGTTTGGGTTATAAGACACCTAAGCGGGAAATTGAAGAATGCTTTTCTTAGCCCCCAGCTGGTGTGGCTCAGTGGATTGGGCGTCATCCTGCAAACCAAAGGGTCACTGGTTCGATTCCCCAGTCAGGCCACATGCCTGGGTTGCAGGTCAGGTCCCCAGTAGGGGGCGCGCGAGAGGTAACCACACATTGATGTTTCTCTCCCTCTGTTTCTCCCTCCCTTCCCCTCTGTCTAAAACTAAAATAAGTGCAATCTTTAAAAAAAAAAGAATGCTTTTCTTGAAGAAGAAAAGTCAAAACGAACAAAAATTGCAAGGAACTTATTTCAGGAGTCAAACTATATAGCTCAGCCAAAGAATTCCTAGAAAAATGTATGACTAAGTATTGTTGGAGGGAGATCCAAGATGAATGACAGAACAAAGTGGCCTACTGAAATGTGAAAGGTTGCCTTTGATTCAAACTAAGTGCTAATTAATGAAGTCACAATATAAAATATTGGATTAAAGGGCTGTGCCCTTTAATAAATGTACTTGTGTCATAATTATCACAAAGGCCATCACATAAACGTTTGCTAGACATGTGCTGTATGTTCGAGCCTGTGTCAAGTTTCAGCTGAAACAGCTCTGTGCTCCTATGTGGAATCACAGGGACCTGAGGCTATGTGACAGCCATGGACTGGGGATAGTGTTACTTTTATCTCAAAGTGCCATTTGGAAAAGGAAACAAATTTAGCTTGATCCCCTAAAACAAGAGTTGGCTCTGTTCAATCAATTGGTGACAAGTAGGCCTCCTTTCAGAGGAATCAGGAACTAAAGAGAAATGGAAGAACTACTCTCATTCCCCAAATCCCTACTCCAAAACAGAGCACAAAACCCACATAGCAATTAGGGTTCTAGTTGGTCCTGTAAGTTAGCCAAGAAAATGCCCCTGAAATCAGCCTGCAAGACTAGCAGAAATTTAATCCCAGTATATTGTTATTTATAATAATAAACACTTAGAGAGTATCAATAACATACACTTAACTTCCCCATGTCATTAACATTCTTCCTTTCTAATGAGGCTTACATTGACTCTTTAATTGTAATACTGATGGAAAATGGCAGTTTGCTCATTATGAAAGCACCTTCCTGATGCCTTTTTGGCCAATCCTGCGCCTATCACAAGGAGAAAAACTTTCTACCAAAGCTAATAACATTTTCATAGCAGAAGGCATAAAACTAAGTGTTCAAATGGGTCATATGTCTACTGCTTTCTTGTCTCTCCTAATTCTTAAGGTTATCAATTATAGCTTACACATGATAAATCAGAGGATGCCTAATATAATGAACCAAAACATTAACCGATCCATTCTAAACTCAACTGCATTAACACTGTTTGTCAAATCTCTTGTAAACAATGAACTGTGGGCAAGGTAAAAGCATAAAGGTGAGACAGTTACATTATGCACAACAATTAATTTTACTTCATACTTGCTAAAAACAATAAACTGAGAGTAGAACAAAAATCACTTTCCAGAATTAATCAATAAACAGAATTTCACCTCAAATTTAGCTAAGAAGAAACTAAAGGTGGGAAAAACCATTTCCTAGAATTTGTAGGGGATGTTAACAGAATCATTCTATTGCAGTGTTGCACGAGGGCACAGGTAACCAGGTTCTTGGTGATCACAGACAAAGAACTGAACCCAACACGTGGAGAGTTTATAGCAGAAAGAGCGAGAGCAGATTTATTAAGCGAGAGTACACCCCACAGAACGTGAGAGCGGGTCAACTCCGAGCAGGGATTCTATTCTTGTAGGGTGGATATTTCCTGGCTAGTTTTTGGTGGGGTCTTATTGCCCATGTACAAGTAGTTATATTACTTCAAAACTGCTGTGCATGCAGTCTCCCATGACTTTCCTTGACTGGCCACCAGGGAAGGGGGTCGCACAATGTTAATTTGTTATAGCACTATCATAATGAAGCAGGGGTCATGTAGCATCTTCTGCGCAGGTGCAGTCTTGATTCACCGTGATGCAGTGCTTTTCCAGAAAGCGGGAACAACCGGTATTAGAACAGGGTATCTGTCCTGTATCAATGTCCTTAATCTTAGCCCTGGGGCACCTCCACAGTTTCCTCCCTCCTGACCACCTCCTGCCTCAACAGTATGATATTTAAAATGTGACAGTGTTTCAGCTAAAGAGAGAGATTTTTTTGTTCTAAATGACTAGCATTCAATAAAACTTCAGGAAAAACAAATCTAAATGATGAAACAATGTAACGGATTTTGGTAATTATCTTTAGTTGAGAAAACAGAGTGAAGAGATTGCCTGAGAGTGAATATACATTTGTCTGGAGGACAACAGTGTTGATGCAGAACCTGCTCTTTTTGAAATCTGGTTTGATCTGCTCATTCAAAAGTAGTCAAAAAAGTAGCAGTTTTTCTTCCCTCATCTTCAGGGGCCATTATCTCCCTAGTTTCACCTTGCCTCAGAGAGAAGCAATCACCTCTCCTCTTTCAGTAATCTTGACCTTCTAAGTGCCAGTTCATATGAATTTTCTCTCCACACATACATACATACACGCAAACACTAATTATATACCAATGGACTAAAAATAAACAATGTTATCATTGGGACCATAAGGTACACAATTCAGTATTTATTGAAGGAAATGGTTTTGCTTCTCAACTAATACCTTAAAATAACCTAATAGGTTGCTAGGTAGTTAAAGCTAGCAGCTTTCTGATCAAGACCACATCTCTCCGTACCTGTGTGTTTTATAAATGGCTTTCTACAATACAGTTTTTAAAGATACATGTTATTATAGAGTCTCAATTCTTTTTAAATCATTATATGAAATAAGATTGCATTATACCAATACTACTTAGTAACAAGTACTCTTAAATAACTCATTCCCCAGTCTACAATGCACTTGGCTATTTTAGAGGAAAATATTACATGCTAATTCTGACACCATTTAATGCAGACCTCTGCATTTCAAAATAATTATAATTTACTGAAATTATACAAAAATTAAGAGCTATTTAAAATCGTTGACTTTTGAATGCATAGATTCACTTCTCCGTTTAATTGAACAAAAGTTACTAAGTTATCTACCAAGTTATGTGCTAGATCTTGGTGCCAAGTATTGGAGAGTACAAGAACTATCTTCATTCTTAAGCTGAAGAAAGGAACCAAGCAATGAAAGAAATCTGAAGATACATAAAAGTAAAAAATACTCCATTATAATTCATGCACTTTGGAGTTTTCCAATGGCACCACTGCCAGACATACTACAAAGCCAGAAGCAGAGAGAGCAAGCATCTAGCTTGGAGAGTCACTGAATTTAACTCCTCTACGCCTGCCGAGTACTAGAAATTAGAGCTACACTAACTCTGTGAACACACCTGGCTCCTTAGAATTTAAGTGATAAACCTGAAAGTGTTGTCTTAATTTATTCTTAACACTGCATGGGTCAAATTTTTTTCTTCCTGGGCTGCAAAAAGTCCCAAGACTTTTTTAGGCTACTTTTCTGATATGGTCAAGATTTTGTAAGTCATCTGCAATAGTTATGCCTACCTATCATCAAAATTCAGATCAGAGTCTGGGATATTAAAAAAGCTGTTTGCATATTAGTAAGGACAATGCACCCCTGTGCCACCATAAGTTGTGTGTGTGTGTGTGTGTGTGTGTGTGTGTGTGTATATATATATATATATATATATATATATAAAACCGACTACATTTTTTGAAATCCTCACACTCAAAAATCTCTCAGGTGGATGGATGCCAGTCTAATCATAGAAGGAAAAAAACCTCACATGCATTAGATTACAAAGGAATATACAAAGCAACACATAAACCATAAACTTTGAATTAGAATTAGACTATCAACACATTAGGGTTAATTATGGCGAGATTAACCCATGCCCCTTGCATGTTGAAATGACCATACAATGAGTTCTGAAAACAAGTTACACTGTACTCAAGAGACTTTGAGATATCTTTCATATGCCCTCAACAGTGAGGGGAGAAGGTACTAAGGAGAAGAGAAATACAGGTATGCCATATATTGATTTGGCCATTATTGTGGATTAAATTGTGTGTTTTACAAAGGTAAGTTGAACCCCTAACCCCTAGTGCCTGTGCATGGGACCTTATTTGGAAATAGGATCTTTGCAGATGTAATCAAATTAAGATGAGGTCATAGTGCATTAGGGTAGGTCCTAATTCAATGACTGGTATCTTTATCAGAAGAGGGGAATCTGGAAACAGACACAGACACACAGGAAAAATGTCATGTGGAGACTAAGAAAGAGATAGGAATGATAGATCTACAAGCCAAGGAATTCCAAGGATGCTGGCAATTGCCAGAAGCTAGGGAGAGGCACACAATTCTGCCCTAGAGCCTTCAGAGAACGTGGTCCTGCTGGTACCTTGATTTCAGACTTCTAGCCTCTAGAAGTATGAAAGAATAATTTTATATTGTTTCAAGCCACCCCATTCATGGCAATTTGTTACAGCAGCCCTAGAAGACTAATACAGCTACCATCGGCAATGACAGCTAATTTCACTGCCAGAAAAAGCCACCTTACAGACAGTGTATGAATGTACAATTCAAGGGACACAGGTGGCTTATCTTTTACCTTCACAACTACACTGTTGTTGGGAGGGGACCAGGATTCTCCTTCTGGCCCTGCCATCTTACAGGTTGTGTAAACTTAGGAAAGCCAAGGACATTCTCTGAGCTTCAGCTTCCCCCTCTATGAAACCGGGATAATATAATTTACCTTACAAGATCATGATAAAGGTTCTGAATAAAGGACCTGAAACACTTTGTCAAGAGCCTTAACTTGTGGAGGCTAGTATGGTTACTAAGGTTTTGGTCAACAAAGCTGACCGTATAAATCATAAAGTTGTGTTGGTGGGGACAGGGGAGGTTTCTGCAGGGAAAAGAAACCTTCTGGATTCAGTCTTCCTTGGACATGCTCTTTGGAAGCCATAGTTAAAATAACTGACACGAAAGATGAAAGACTACAGCATGAAGCCAGCATCAGGTGTGCGGCCTTACAGACCTTGGCTGTGCTGATCCATCGGGCTCTGGGGAGGGCCCATTCCTGGGTGCGGTGGGCGCATACCGGTGCCCTTCATGGACCCACAATGGATGTCTTCTACAATCCCCTTGTCATGAATGCCATCCATGGGCTGAAACATGTAAACCACACCAGTTAGACACTTCTTTAAGATACAATATTTAAATTTCTACTTGGAGTTCTAAGACCCCACTCTAAAGTCTTCAAAATTAGGGCTCAATCATCTATTACGCATTTGATAGTCATATATTTTTACACCTACATTACACACATTATTATTATATATTACATGTCTTTTATAGGTGGGGACACAAAAATCAAAAAGACTACGCCAATTGGCTCATCAAAATTATCTGTACCTCAGTTGAATTTTTATGTCATGTCAGAACCTGAAAATAAAAATAAAATCCTGTTCACAAGGTCTACAAATAGAAGCTATTCTTCCGTACCTTTTTAAGTGAGGCCTGAAACCTGCTGAATGTTGAAGTTAGTCCAGTCTGAAGGAAGACTATTTGAAATGCCTGCAATAACCTACACTTTGGTAATTTTTCTTGTCATCAAAGGGGAAGGAACTATGGAAAGTTTAAAAGTTGAAACCAGAAAGTTCCATGGCACTTGGGAAAAGAGAAACAGACAGGGGAGAGCCATAGTAGGTGAAGGCCGGAAGGGACCGGTGGCGAAAGGGCTGACACTGTGCTGCAGAGGGAGGAGGACTCAAAAGGTTAAAGGCACAGTTTGGAAAAAAATTGAGAACACGGTGTCTGGAAACAGGACTTGGGGCCTAGTACAGAACAGACACACAATAAATAGCTATTGAATTGACATTAATCCAATCCAGAATTGGGCAACAGGGCATGTGTTTGAAAAAGGAAAAGTCTATGCCTCTGTGAACTGGAATAGCAATTTTCGAAACAGCCTGAAAGGCATATTTCCAGGAGTTTATAGAAACCAAATAACTTCAAGCAAGAAAGTATGAATGTTTGCAGTTTGGAAGAAAGGAAAGTTAATTTCTGCAGAGTCTAAAGCATGCACTTGAAAAGAAGAAAAATTTACCATAAAGAGGATGTTCAGAAGAAAAATGGTTAGAATTTGGTATAGTGTCTCTGAGTGTGTTAAATAGTAATAATAGAGAGGAAATCAAAGCAACACAGCAGATGTATTTAGGCCACTTGTTTATTTATTTCCAGTAATGTTAAATAGCAAAAAGCTGATGCTCAGAGGGAGGAGGAGGAGAAAGACAAGGAATAAAGCTGCCTATAAAAAGAATCTAAGAAAGTGAAGGCATCTGGTCAGCAGGTGTGAACTTAGGCACTTAACATGTCCTCACGCAGGGAATTATCTGAGGGGCTGGGGGTTAAGGAAAACCAGAATGGCAAAAAATGCACAATTTGCAGAATGAGAGCAAAACAAAACAAAAAAGAGCATGGGCGGGGGTAGAGAATATCAGAAAATGTGACCAAGACTCTAAGAAACAAAACGGAAGGGGTCCGAAGAGATAATCATCAGTAAAAACAACCCAGTGCAAAAATGTGACACTGACCCAGCGCTCATTTATACATCTAACTTTTAAATGCTAAAGAATAATGGAGATTAGCTAAATACTTCCTTGGAATTTTATCTTTTGGTTTGGAGGTGAGACATTCTTAACCCATTCTGAAATTATTTAATCCACCTGGACTAAGATTTACAAGTGACAGATCTATAATATAGCTCCCAAATTAATTTAATATGAGCACAAGACAATTTAATGACTTCAATATGTCTATATGTTCAATATGTCTGCTAAAAAATATGATATAGAAAACAAACAGTTTGACTTGCTCAGATACATGACAAGCTAAAAATATATTTTTTAAAAGAAGAGAACTTGGGACATTATAGGGACATCCACAACATATTCTTTAATGTAATCAAGGAAGTTGCAGAGCATTTAATAGTAACAGTATGATTCTATTAGGGTAAAAGAAAAATTATTAAAAAATCACATCTGTATATGATTTTTACTGAACATGGAGAAAAGTAAGGTGTGAAAAGCATATACAATAAGCTGTTACTTGGGGTGAAGCCAGGATTAACCATTACCTTTATTTATCTCAGTATGGTTTCACTTTTCAAAACAAGCAATGTTACTTTCCTGATATGAAAACCATCAAATAACAGATTTGTAAAAAAGTGATCATCTCTTCTGGGCCTACCTTAAAATTTGCCTATAGTCCTACACAATTAGAGGAAAGTCTTTTCCTTCCTTCCTTCCTTCCTTCTTTCCTTCCTTCCTTCCTTCCTTCCTTCCTTCCTTCCTTCCTTCCTTCCTTCCTTTCCTTCCTTCCTTCCTTCCATCCTCCCTTCCTCCCTCCCTCCCTTCTTTCCTTTCTTTCTTCAGTAATATTTTAGCGTTAAACCAGTATCTTCCACAGCTTGTCTATTTCACCCCACCACCCTACCCACCTGTGATGTCATCCAAAAGGATGTAAAACCTCTACGTGCCTCATCAGGCATGACCTTTAGGTAATACGCAATGGCCTCATAGAGTTTCTTTGGCTTTTGCCAACTTTCAAAGTAAACTGTGTCAGAGGCTCTTGTTTACTTTCTCAAAAGGCTGTTCTCTCCTCTTTGCATCTTCTGTGATGGCCTAACGCCAAAATCGTACCAGCATGACCATCCCCACTGCAACAATCCAAGTCTCGTAAATAGAGGCTTAGGACAGCCTCTATTTGTTTCTTAGGTCCAGAAACAAACAACTAGACCTGGGCTCTGCTAAACCAGACCCCTCTCCCAGAACGAAGCCACTTCTGAGGGAGACAGCAAAGTGCATTTTTGGGATTCCCTAGAAACTTCTTAAACTCTTTAGGAAGGGACTCATTCTCCTTTTACTCTTTGGGATCTAATTTTTAAAATAAATGCCAACATTTTAAAGAAAGAATAATTTCCAATATGTTCATTTGTGGATAATATAAGTTACTTAATGCATATAGTAAAAAAAGAAAAAAAATCAAGACATTCACTTATACACTTAATTCACCAAGCCAAAATAGCTGCAACCCATAAATCACAGAATTTAACTATCAGAGCTGCATATTCTATCTCGCATTTTTGAAAAGCCAATATCTGATCTTCCTGACTAGTGTAACATCTGTAACAATAAAAGAGCTTCAGAATGTATGTTTTTAATAACACTCAAGATAAGACAAAGACCTAGCTTCTCTCATAAAAATAGTAGAAACAGAGGGACAGGGCTTATCAGGGATATTAGCTCTTCACCCTGCAGAAGGTGAGACTGAACAGGAGAAGAAAATCTTACCTTATGCATTTGATGCATGCCTTCCTGTGGGAAGTCGGTAGACCCCATTGTAGGCATAGGGTGCGAGACACTTGGTGGTCCAGGACTTGGCCCCATCATACTGTGGACGGAACCTGGGGATGGTCCGGGTCCTGGACTAGGTCCGAGAATTGGTCCAGGAGAGGGTCCGGGCCCTGGCGAAGGCCCTGGGTGGGGCATCGCGCCAGGGTCTGTGGGCGTGGACATCTACTTCTCCTGTCCCTGCCAGTCAGCACAACGATACTGAGTGGAAAAGAAGAAAAAAGAAAGGAATGTTTTCAACATGATGTTAAGATCACAATAAAACAGTTGTTAGTATTTGATGGTGCCATTTCTATAACAAACATCAAACAGAACTGCCCTGTCTGATCCAGATGTTTGAGTGTGATATATATCCATCTGCCCTAGTCTTTATGAAGACCACTTGTTTAAAAGAAAAAAATACTCTAAATGATTCCCCAGAAAGATATAAATCATCTAAGATACAAAAAAGACTCACTGGAGAAACTCAAATTTAACGCATAAGCAGAATTCTAAACAAGTTTGAAATTTATTACTTAAGTCAGCAGATGCTCCCCACTACATACTGGCTGGGGCACCTTACAAGTCATTAACCTCCTAAAGCCATTAAAATACAACCCCCTTAAAAAATACCCCACCAAGACCCATTTTCATAAGCAAATGGATATTCAAAACTTCAGAGGCAATTCTAGACAGTTAAAATGGAGAAAAAGCACAATTCCATAAACTGAGAATGAAAGAAGAGTTCCCAATCACAGGAGAAGCAGGAGTTGTAGTGGTCAGGCAAATATGGGTTCAAGTATCCATATGATATCATTATTAGCTGAGAGTGAAACGCAAGTACATACAGAAATACAGTTCTTTGCCTGGCAGAACAAGCAGCCATCTTATTATTATTATGGTAAAACTGGTATACAGATGATACGTATTTCATGTGTTCAACATCACGGGTATTTGTCCACATTCCACAGTGGTCACCACTGTAAATCCAGTGATCAGCCATGACCATGCGATTGATCCCCTTTACCAATTTTCCACTTTCCTCAACCCTCTTCCCTTCTGGTAATCACTAATCTGTCCTCTCTATAATTTTGTTTGTGTTGTTTTTTTCATTTATTCTTGGTGTGTGTGTGTGTGATTCCACATGTGAGTGAAATCATATCCTATTTGTCTCTCTCTACCTGACTTACTTCACTTAGCCCGATAGTACCCTCAAGGTCATCCACGTTGTCACAAATAGCAAGATATCCTTCCTTTTTTATGGTTGGGTAATTTCCATGGAGTATGTGTGTGTGTACACATATATATCATATCTTCCTTACCCATTATGGACACTTAAGTTATTTCCATGCCTTAGCTATTCTAAATGCTGCAATGAACATAAAGGTGCAGACAGCTTTTCAAACTAGCATTTTCTTCTTCTTCAGCCACTCTGATTTAGCACTATTTTCCCCACCACCTCCACTATACCGGAAGTGATCAGAAGGATCAGTTCAAGACGTGGTCCTCCTGACAGTTAATTGGAGACAACTTGGGCAGTTGAGAATTTGTGCTAGGCCTCTGTGTGGTCCAACATTCCTAAAGAAGTCATCCATGACCACTGGGTCAGGGTCCCCTGCAGACTTAAATGTGCAAATTCTGGTTCTCCAATTCCAGCAAAGCAATGTTCCATCACCCACACTCCAGAACTTCGTGGCAGCCCCAGTGGGGAGGTGCCTCATGGGGTGGGTACAGCTGCATCTTGGACATGAGCCAAAATGAGTAAATAAGCTGTTTTCCAAATTCTGATGGAGATCCCAGCAAGATAACTGAATGCTACCAGTGATGGTCATTATTACACAGTATGTTATCTGGGGGCACACACTTGTACGCACAAAAACTTTCTGCTGTCAACCTCACAAAGTACAGAATGAGATGTCCTAAGAGATTTGATCACCCACTACTTAGTGGCAAGGATGGAATTAGACCATAGGGGCCAGTTGCCCTTAGCAGGGTTCCTTCCACAGTAAAAGTAGAGGTTTTAAAAAACCACATTAGTTCCATTCTTAGCTCCCTACTGTCACCTCTCGCTGAATCTCTAGGATGTGAAGGCCGTGAAGGCAGGGTCCGGGTCTTCTCTGCCCGTGTATCCCCAGCACCTGATGCGCTCGCATGCAGTAACTGCTCAAAAAGATCTCCATGAACTGTAAACGCAATTTCAAGGGCAAACTATGAATGGAGTCAATTATCTCATAAATAAAAAGTGAGAGAGTAATCAGTGCCTGAAGTGTGTTCACAGGGACCTGTTTGTAAAGTGTGTGATGGTCTAGCCTCTATGCTGTACACCTGCAACTAACAGAAAATAAACCTTAGGGCAGAAGTCAGACTAACACCATATGATTTCATTTATACGTAGAATTTAAAAAAAACAAATAAGCAAAACAAAAGAACAAACTGATGTTTGTCAGAGTAGAAGGGAGTAGGGAATGGGTGAAAAATGTGAAGAGGAATAAGAGGTACAAAATTCCAGTTAATAAATAAATAAGCCACAGAGATACAGCGTACAAGGCAGGGAATAGAGTCCCTATCGTAATAGCTTTGCACAATGATAGACAGTTAATAGACTTACTCTGGTGATCATATCAGAAGGTATATAAATGTTGAATCTTCAAGTTGTACACCTGAAACTAATAGGGTAATATATGCCAATTATACTCTAATAAAAAATTAAAAAATGATAATTGAGGGCATTCTGATGAGTTAGGGCTAAAACAGAAAGTGATGAAAGGCTACTTGGGGGTGATTAGAAGAAAGGATCACTCAAACTGTTTTGCCGTTACAGGATGGGACTAAGAGAACGTAGTTCAAGTGGTTTCTAAAACAACAGGGAAACCTCATGGATGAATTATGGCCTTGAATTCTCAAGAGGGACAAATGTTATTATTTATTCATTGTCATTAACGAAGCACGCGGAAGTAACATTTTTTTGGCATTCCACCCCCTACATAACAGACACACATGTGTTCAGTCAGTATTTTAAATTTAGGAAGCTGACGTCAATTCAGGGGTATTACAAGTTATAATGTTCTTTCATGTATGTCAGCAAACTAATACACCCCTTTATTTTTTAGTGAATAAAGGGAAATTGCTTACTTCCTGTTATAATTTACCTTGAAATGGGTTTCAATAGCTATTACAGTAATATACCATGAATTTGAACAATGACAATACAAATATTTTGCCCAGGAGTCCTACTTTTTATGTTTATATTTTAATATAGGTTATCCTATAATACTACTTTCTGCAAATAGGATCATCTTCGTCTGGGAATCTCATAGAATGCAGTAATTACTTATATACAGTCCCATAAATATGCTCCTCATTTTCTGTTAAAAGAAACTACTAAAAACTTCTTAAAGTAAAAAACACATGATAAGAGAAATGGAAAAGTATGGACATATAAGTGGAATATTAATATTATACAGGGAGTTTTGTAGTAAGAGAAACTTCAGAAGCATAAACTTAATGAACGTGTCCAATAAATAGCATAGATACACAAACCAGACACTAGCTCAGGGAAATAGCATAGAGTAGCAAATGAGGAAGCACTGCTCATGATGGGTAGGAATCTAGACTATCATATGACTTGAATGTGGTACTTTCTGGCTTTGACTGGGAAGCCAGAGACCTGGGTTCTTGCGTTCTCACCACAGGGCCACCGCCACCTCTGGGGTCCTGGGCAAAGAGATCTTCCTTCGGGGTTCTAGGCTTCCTCTGGGCTTCGAGTAGGAGTATCTCAAGGCTCCCTCCCTCTGTCTCTCCACAGTGGGGAGCATCTCACAAAGTTCCTCCAGTTCCGTGCATGGTGGTGTTCATCGGCAAAGCTTCATGGCAGAATCCAGGCTGCGCCAGGATTCATGACTTGCTACCACCACCCAGTTGTACTGAAGAGGAGAACCTCTCAAAGGCACAGCCGTAGCCTTGGCCTCTTACTCCTTTCTCTTTGTTTCTGATGGCAACTTTACAGTACAGCTCCACTGCCTAATTAAACTTCCCAGCAGTATAAAGCAACGGAGGGGTGGGTTGGGGCGATAAATTACAAAGAGGTACCAGTCTCAGGCAGAGGTGCATATTATTACTAACTTAGTAAGTTTTAAGGTCCAATAGCCCTATATGTTCATTGCAGCATTATCTACAATAGCCAAGATCTAGAAATAGCTTAAGTGCCCATCAGTAGACGAGTGGATAAAAAGGTTGTGGTACCTTTACACAATGGAGTACTACCTGACTGTAAAAAGGCGGGGGGACTCCGTTTGCAACAGCATGGATGGACCTGGAGATTATTGTGCTAAGTGAAATAAACCAGTCAGAAAAAGACAAATACTGTATGCTCTCACTTACATGTGGAATCTAATGAACGAAATAAACTAACAAAATAGAAACAGAGGCATGGATACATGGAACAGACTGACAGCTCTCAGAGGGGAGGGGGTTG
>PVJD01007131.1:0-88367 GCA_004026545.1 Mormoops blainvillei | reverse complement strand
CAGCGGTTCGATCACCAGTCAGTGCCTGCAGCTCGTGCCCCCGGGATGCCTCCACAGTAAAACGGCAGAAACCAGTGCTCGCTGGCTCAACTGATGTTTGTTGAATTATGAAGTGATTCAACACATAGGACATGCAGGTGCTGTGAGAGCATTTTAAAATTCTTTGGGATAATGTACTGCTTCTTAAAATAGTTTGCTTAACTTCCAAAAACTCCATTGCTGTTGGAATCTTCAGCTTAATCCATTCAGGGCTCACACTTGAAAGCAGTGTTTGTTTTCTGTCTTAATGGAGAGCCCATCTCTATGGAAAGGCAATGCAATATCCTCTGGGTTAAAATTTTACTGCAACTGCTGTGAACGCGTGGGCTTCTCCGATCAGCTGTTACGGGTTCTCTAAAACTGAGTTTCAGCTGTTCTGGAGCACCGCTGCAGGGAAAAAAAAAAAAAAAAGATTTGAGTCTCAAATCTTTTGAGAGATGCTCCTTATGAAGAGCAGATTGTGAGCTATTTTTCCTGGAGTGGTGATGTGTTTGTACTGACCGTTCTTTCCTCCACTGACATTTCTGCTGTGTCCAGCAAAGCAGATCTGTGACACCGGGAGCAAGCAGACTCGAGTTCTTTGCAGAACTAAGTGTGCCCGGGAGGACTCACGCTTCCCCCTTCCTTAGCCCCCTTAATCTCACCCAGAGGAAGACAGAAGTGGGAAGAGGCTAAGAATCTCCTCATAAGGACAGACCACACAGGCCACCCGGAGGAATGTAGTCATCGAGAGACCAACGGAACATGCTTTGGCAGGAAAGCTACGGAAAGTCTTATAATGGCATTGAAACCAGCTATTAAAGAAAAATTATCCAGAAGAATTCTCTCTCCATTCTCCTTGGGGATGCATGCGTGGTACTAAAGGTCCCCAAATCCTGTCTAAAACCGTTAGAGCACAGAGAGAGGGAAGGGGGATGGGATCTATGCAGACAAACTTATCTATTTAATCTGTTTGCAAGAATTTTAACCTGCACATTTCTCCCTCATTTAGAATATCTCCTCTCAAAGATGAGTGTTAGAAATCTGATCCTCTAACTCACACTGCAGTAGCTGGGCTGAAAAAGAACCAGAGGGGGAAGGCGATGCCTAACTCGAAAGTATAATAGTAAGAAAACAACGAGTCAGTGCTCATGGTTGGGCACTAACTATGTGAAAATGCTTGATGTAGTGGGCTTATAACCATCTTAAGAGATAGGTGCTATTAATCTCCCCATACAGAGGAGGGATGAGGCTCAGAGAGGCTATGATTTGTCCAAGGCAAGTCCAGTAAAAAAATTGACCAGAGTTGATGCTCTGCCTAGTGTGAGTTTATCTCTGAAACATGAGGCTGAGAGAGCTATGCTTCTGCATCCTACCTGTGCCTTAGAATTAGCTGGGCAGATGCCTGCATTCTTCCCATGACCATTAAACCAGTACCTCAGAGGTGGGGACCATGTGTTTGTTTGTTTAAAGGCCCCTGAAGGTGATTACACTGGGCACCCTGTGTTGAAAACCGTTGAGACAGGGCACCACGTCACCAATGAGACAGAATCAGTTTCTCTCTCCTTCTTCAAGTCTAAGCAAAACTTGTCAGCAACCTGAATTTTCTCACCGCCCCTCTGCCCTGTCCCAGGACGGAGTGAAGCAGCTGCCTCTGCCCCACCACGCCAAGGGGAAGTGCCAGGCCAGAGCTAGGAATGACACTAGGCTCCCTGGCCACGAAGCCAACAGATTTAGCTCTGTGTCTACCCTGGGGAAAGTAAAGAGGTCAGAGGGGAGTCAGAAGGCAAACTAACAGGCACAGGAAGAAAAGGTATGTTTGGTCCGAAGGCCATGGGGCTGTTGGAAGGAAAAATTAGCTGCAGGGTGGGGAACATGGGAGGACTGATTCTTGGAAGGAAAGGGGATGGGGGAAGCTTTGGAGCACAGCGTTGGTCTGGGAGCCAGGGAAACCGGGGGGTCTCACTGCCTCGGGGGCCACAGATTCCAGGTATTTCAGAGATAGCTACTCTTGGGTGGAAGAGGGCTTTTCTCCTAATGGATATGGTTAGACTCAAGTTTTTAGGTTTCCTTAAATAATCCCACAGACCCTTGCCAGGCAGTTTCAGTTGGTTGCAGTGTTGTCCTGATAGGTCAAGATTATGGGTTCAATCCCCGGTCAGGGCACATACAAGCATCAACCAATGAAAGCATCAATAAGTGGAACAACAAATCAATGTTTCTCTCTCTGTCTCTCAAAATCAATAAATCATCATCATCATCATCTTTCCACATCTGGGCAGCTGTCTAATGGAACTCTCTGTGCACAGCTCTGCCCCACCTTCATTCCCTTTTTCATTGGGCCACAGTGGTCTTTCTCAACTTCAAAACAGGTTAATCTTTGTTCAGTTCCTTCCAGGTCTCCTACTGCCCTCAGAATAGGGGCTAAATTCATGAAAAAAAAAAAAAATATATATATATTTATATATAACCTCTGTGGGGTCTTTTGTTTCCCACCCTTTCTGTTTTCCAAACAAGTTGGCTTTGGCTTGCACTGGGCCTTTGCACAGACGGCACCTTCCTCCTGAAACTCTTCCCATTCCACTTTTAACTCATCCTTCAGGGCTCAGGTTAGATAGTATTTCCTCCAGGAAGCCTTCACTGATTCCCCCAGAGCAATGCAATGCCTATTTTAGCTTTTATTAAACGAGAGTATAAATGCTTGTTTATTAGTCTTTTACCCTTTACATATAATCTCTCTTGAAGCAGGACATATTAGTACGATGTTTCCAGTGCCCTGCACAGTTTTCTGAGAGAAAAGAGTCCCCAGTATTGGATGGAAGGAATACCTACTACAAAGAGTAACTTGAAAATAGCTCATCCAAATAAACTCTCCTTCACCTATAGAAAAAAAAAACCATTGCTTTAGAACAACATTCTTTTATTTCCCCAGCTTTACTGAGGTATAACTGACAAAACTGTAAGATATTTAAAATATACAGCCTGATGATTTGATATACATGTACATCATGAAAGAATTCCCCCAAAGAGTTAAAGAACAAATCTGTAACCTCCCATGTTTACCTCCCTTCTTTTTTCTTTCTTTTCCTTCTTTTTTGGGGGTGGTGGTAGTGAGAACATTTAAGTTGTATTCCCTTAGCAAATTTCAATTATATAATATAGAGTTATCAACTATAGCCACCATATTATACATTAGGTCCCCAGATGTTATTCATCTTACAAGTGAAAGCTTGTGCCCTTTCACCAACCTCTCCCTATGTCTTCCACTTCTAGCCCTTTTCTACTTTCTGCTCCTATGAGTTGGCAATCTTTCTTTTTTTAAGTTTCCATATGTAAGTGATATTGTGAGTTATTTTTCTTTCTCTGTCTGTCTTATTTCACTTAACATAATGCCCTCCAAGTTCATCCATGTTGTCACAAATGACAGAATTCTTTTTAACGGCTGAATAAAAAATATTGCACATATATCATGCTTTCTTTACCCATGCATCTGTCAGTGGACACATAGGTTGTTTCCATATCTTGGTTGTTGTGAATAATGTTCCTATGAATATGGGGCTGCAGATATTTCTTTGAGATAATGATTTCATGGAACATTCTAAAACTGGAGGCCCTGATTTGACTTTGGGACATTGAGGAATCTTCAGGGAGGTCATAAGCTCAGTTCCCAAAGGATTAAAAAAGCCATAGAAGAATAAGGAGGGGGTGAGGAAACCAAAGGTCTGAGAGGCCGGCTCGTATGTGCCAAGTCAAGTGGCAACACCTGTTTGGCTTTCTCTGAGGCCAGCATGTCAGCCACACCACCCTCAGCTGCCCAGCTCCACTCGGCCTCTGGCAGGATCTCTTGGCCCTTGGTTAAGCATATGCCACTCTGCAAGTGCAGGTATATTTACTAACCCCTTTATAGAAGAAGTATGTGCACTGAAACCTGCAGCCTATGCCAGGAGCTCATAATGTCCTTCAAACCGCCACATTCCACAGCCCCAAGCTCACTGACGATGTCTCACCAGAGGGCAGCTGTCTGGTCCAGCCTGCCTGGAACTTTGTCTCCTCTGGAGTCCTGAGGGACTATATCCATCCCTCGCCTGAGAGGCAGCTACATCAAAGCATGAGTATCAAGTGATCAGTAGCTGTCAAACTTGCCCAACAATTCCTGAATTTCTTTCCCTTTCCTACAGTGCGACCCTACTAGATCAGTCTCTGTATTTGAAGTCCAAGGACTCCAACTGAACACTGGATGTGCACCTTGAGACCACGTGACCTTGAAAGTGTCATAACTCTGAACCTCAGCCTCTTCATCTGTCAAGTGGAATTGTATTTGCCCATAGGACTGTTTTGATAAGGAAGAGTCAACAGCCTGGCACTGAGGGAATACATAGCAACTTCCCAGGGGATTGGCATACACTTGGGCAGTTTGTGTAATGCGCACAGGAGCCCAGGTTAGGGGACAAGCAGAGGCCAGAACCCAGCCTGGCTTCTCCTGACCAAGCCATGTGTCCATAGCTGTATCCGTCCAAAGGGAGTATCTTCCAGTAATTTATACAAATGCACCCTAAAAATGGTCCCAGCAGGGCCTAGCAAAAAAGTCTTAGTAAACATTAATTGTATCTTAACTTCTTTGTTATCTACACACAGAGAAACAAAAGCTATTGTTGTTGAAATAGTAATAATCTAAGCACACTTCCCCAGAGGAGAGGGGCTGGCAATATAACACAGTAATTCAGAATCAAAGCTTTGGAGTTAGGGTTGAAGCCCCAACTTTGCCACTAGCTACACCAAATGATCATAAGCAAGATGCATAACCTCTCTGAGTTTGTTTTATCATCTGTAAAAGGGGAATAATTTGAGAGGATTAATGGTGACTAACATAATTGCTGTCTCCTGAACGCCTCCTGTTTCAAGTGTTCTGGGGCCTAGCTTTATGGGGAAGGAGACTGCAAATCACCAGAGGTACTTCAGCACTCATTATTGTAATTGGTATTTATTAAAGTCCTAATGTGTTCTAGGCTCTGGAGGCCTAGAGACACAAAAATCTAAGGAGAATTTTCTACTTGCCAGATAAAGTGCTAAGCACTTCTCACATGTGAACTCATCGATATCCACAACCGTCCTGAGAGGTAGATACTATGATTATCTGCTCGAAAGGAAGTTATAAGCTTGTTAAGAAAGCAAAGAATTCATGCTTGAAATCATTAGCAGACACTAAACAAAGAGAGCCTGACTGCCTTTTGGAAAAAGTACAAGAAGATATTTTGGGTGAGGCGGTGGGTAGGAATTGGAGTTGAGTTGTGACGGGCAACCTAGGTATCCAGCTCTAGAGAGTTTGCTATAAATATACAATTAAATATTACACAGCAGTTAAAAATCATAATTTACATCTAGAAATAGGGATAGATCTCAAAAACCATGTATTTTTAAATCATTTTTTATTGTTACTCCATTACCGTTGTCCCAAATTTTCCCCCTTCGTCCTCCTCCGCCCACCCCACACCCCTGCTCCCACAGTCAATCCTCACTGCTGTCCATGTCCGTGGGTCATTTATACATGTTCTTTGTCTAATCTCCTCCCCTTCTTTCCACCATTATCCCCCTCCTCCTTTCCCTCTGGGTCAAAAAACATGTTTAGTGAAAAAAATAAAGTAAGAATAGGGTGAGATTAAAAACATGAAAGGATAGGAGAGTATGTGCCAAATGATGGGGCAATCGCTGTGGAACTTTACACATCAGAGAGGGCCCCTCAGCCCCGCTAGCGTCTGTCCTGGATATCGGGGCGGAGAGGGGGTCAGCCCTGGGTTCACCTGTTCACTCCAGATGTTGCCACCGATGTGCATGGGAAACAATGGTGACTAAGACATAGACCATGCCCTCAAAGAGCCCACGACTCTGGGTGGGTTTCCTGAACAAGGAAGTTCTGCTAGAGAATTATCCCTCCACCTAGGAGCTTCTCTCCCATAGTTGTCACTCTAGGTTGGGAGATTCATTTTTCTCTCCCATATGTGCCCTTATAAAGTGGAGGAAAAGAAGTCCTGGTCAAAGTGGACAGTGTATCAGCTGAGAACTGCGTCAGCCATTCTGAAGAAGCTAATTAACCGATATAGCCCTTCCCTCAAACACTGCTGTCTTGTCCTAACTGTTGAATTAGAAGGAGCTGTGAGGCATGAGGAAAAACAGGTGCAGTGCTCTGTTCAATCACCTTGGCCACCCGCCCTGCAGTGTAGTCTGATATTTGGCCTCAAACAGCATAGTCTGATGTTTGGGTACTGATAGGAATGTCCTGGATCTTGCCAATACTGGGAGAACTTTAAAAAATAATAACTCTAGGCTGGACCAGAACATCTGCCAGGACCTCTTCTAGCCTTTGTCCAGCTCCAAGACCCTCTTGGCAGCTGCTAATATATATTTTATTGTCAAACTTCTCACATTCTAGCAAAACTGTGGCAAACGAATTCTCCAAGATGGCCCCAGGGCCCATCGTGTGCACGGTCTAGTCTACCAAATCCCTAGCCAGTGGAAAGGCCACCGTTCACATCATCTTCTTATAGAACTGACTCTTGGCCCTTTGGAGTCAAAGTTCATTTAACCACCATCTGCCACTCTCCAACGTTTGGTCAAACAGAAAAACAAGGACAAGTGCTGTGGTGCACAGTAACCCTCCATGGGACACCTGGGATTCACTGAGCCTTTGCAAGTCTGGTAAGACTATAACCATGAATTTCGGGATGTGGTTTTAGAAAGAATAGGGGACTCTGTGATACAGAGAATAACCAAAATATAAAGCCAGGCAACCATCGACATGGGTTTATTTGAAGGAGGAAACAAAAAGGAGAGGCCACAAAAGAGACGTGCTGGGACCAGGGGTTTGGGGGAGCCAGGCAGTGAAGCCAGCGGGACGGAGCAGTAAGCACTCCCCTTGGGCATCCTTGTCTTCCAGGGCGAGTGGTGAGAAAGTCTTTAAGACCGTGGGCTACATAAAGACTATGGGCTTACACACAAACTCAGTAAGGGGTAGACCCTGATCACATTGTGGCAGAACCCGCTTTTTCCTGCAAACTTGGGTTTTTACACATTGTACTTAGATTTCTAAAACATTAAGACTGGAACAGCAAATCATCACAGAGATGCCACACCATATTCCAGACAGGAATAATGGTCTCAGGGGGAGAAAATAACGTACCCAAGGTCAATGACATCACTGGAGCCTGAGGAGTTTGGGGAGAAGTTCCTGTCTTCTTTTGCTTGGTGCTGGGGTTAATTACTGATGAGTTAAACAGAAACACCGATGTTGGACTAGTTTGACTAATATAATTCATTACTCTAATGTAAAGTCAATTCAACATAGAATAATCCTTGGACCTCAACAATCTGTCTATTGATGATAAAAGTCTTTAATCTTAAGAATTAAATATCGGGAAAAATATTTGCAAAATATTTTGTAGTCAATCAGCTATGACAGAAACATAGAATTCAAAGCATAAGAAAAGAAACATTATCAAAGGATATGAACATGTCACAGATTTACAAATGACTAGCAAATGTATGAAAAGATGTTCAACCTCACTACTGATCTGGGAAATACAGGTTAAAGTAGTAATGAGATATAATTTGACAATATTCAGTGTCGACAAGGGTGTGGGGAAAAGGACATGCCCATATATTGTATTTTAGTAGGAGCATACATTGCTACAATTTTTTGAAGGGTAATTTGGTCCCACTTATTAAAACACAAAATGTGCTTCCTATCAAAATATGTGGACTCTATGGTCAGCAATCACACTTCTATAAATATTTACATAAGGGCACCAGAATAAATGTTAAAGGATCCTTCATTGCAGCACTGTAATATAAAAAACCCATGTAAACAACTGTCAATATGAGAATGGTTAAATAAATTATGTTACAGCCATATGTACCATATAGAATGTTATGCAGCTATTGAAGAAATGTATAAACTGTCATCCAAATGCAAAAGCCAAGTTTAGATAACGTATGTGTAACAGATTACTAGATGGGACATTTCCTATTGCCTTTGAATTCTGCTAAAGCCCAAAGCTGAAAACAACTAGGAGGCAGGCACATACACATTCTAAACAGTAGTTTCAGACACATCCACACAGGTCTTACTATGAGGGATCCAAAGAGGCCCTTCACTATCACTCCTTCTCACCCACCTCCAGGTCACATACGAAAAGGTTGCCACGCATCAGAGAAGATCTTTGGAATGGAACTCACAGGAACAAAGTGCACAGTCATGCTTCTCCTCTCCTCCTGTTCAACCTGAGGGCTACGGTCCCCAAGAGAACCACTCGTGGAACCTGGATTTATCCGCCAGCAGAAGTGGCCACATCTCACCCTCTGACCTAGTGCATCCTGAGAACAAGTCACAAGCCCACCACCAGGTGTTGCTAGCTGACTACAACACAAAAGTGTTCCGGGCAAATCTAAAAGGTAGCCCTCAAAATCTGAGAAGCACGGACAGGGAGCTAGAAACCCTACTCTAGCCTGGAAAAGAGTAGAGGTGGGAGGCTGGCTGAAGCTACCTGTGATGGAGAGAGGAGAGGAGACAGCAGCAGAACCCACTTGTACTTCCAAGGTGGGACATGTCACGGAGATACGAGTTTTCCTATGGGTTAAGTTATGCCCAACCCTACTATTCCAGGGCCCAGGCCAAGAGTACAAATGGATGCTCATATACCCTATGTCTAAATATTTTAAAGTATAAATCAAGCTAAATAAAACACAATCTATCACCTTACCTTGACAAATATTCTTCCATCATGACCTGAGAAGCTAGATTCAAAGAGAGGATTAGCATCATCCTTGGCATGCACTCCTGAAAGCAAGGCGTGGTGAGAACTGGCCCTGCCAAGCCTTCCACCACTTCCCACCCCGGGGGTCCTCCCTCAACAAACACACACACACACACACACACGTGTTCCATCCACATTCCCAGCAAGCGGCACCCCTTGGCCACTCCTTGGGTCTCGCAATGTGTACATCTGCACGAGGCCCAGGTGAACTTGGAGAAGAAGGTCCCGCAAAGGCCTCAGAAGTGCATTTGAGGCCATTCAGGCAAGGAATTCTGGGATCTCATACCTAAAATGAGGTCTAGAATTGCTGCCTGAGCACCGGGTGGGAAGGTCCTCAGGGAGCTGGTGATTTCTCACCCAGATGCAGAGTTTTGGCTAAAACAAGGTGAGAGTGGGGTCCTCCACAGGGAGAGGTCCAGGGTTGCTGCCCTTCCTGCCCCAATCTGAGTGCATTACTGGGCCGGACAAAGGATGAATGGGGCTGGGAGGCCTGCAGAGCTCAGGGTGTACAACAGGCGTAGGGCCCAGGTTTGGGTATCAATAAATTCACCAAGGGAGAGTAATTTCCTGTGCAATAAGGGTCACGGGGTCTCTGAAGAGCCAGCCTTCGGACATGTGCCACACGGGTACAACAGTGCCGATCAGATATGACTGCGTCTTTTTCTTCTAATTCCTTCTCCCCCTACGCTGGAGGGGCCAAAAGCCACAAAGCACACGAGGGTGCAAGCAGTTTGAAAGAGCAGATCATATCACCACCTCTTTCCTTCCCCAATAGGTCAGCATGGAGCTGGGGTTGGGGGTGGTGTGGCAAGAAACTGAATTAAATGAGAGACTAAAGTTTTGATTTATATTGAACTGGACTTTTTAGTACCTGCCAGGGATCAAAAAGGTATGAGATGATCTGAGATACCCTCAAGTCATTGAAAAGGGGTATCATTGGAGCTCCTTTGAAGTACGCAATGAGGGGAAATTTAACCACGTATCACCTGCTCAATAACAAACCAAAAAACCAAACCAATTAGCAATACATTTGTATGCAGATATGTATATAAGAAGTTTATGACACTTCCTATGGTAGTTGTTACTCAAGAGGAGTAAGAATGAAAAGGGAAGGGGTGATTTTGACTTCGAATCATACATCTGAGTTACTTTTGTTTTAAAATGTTTCTGGAGAGGCATACAAGGTTTTGCAAGATGCGTAATTGCTCCAATTTGCCCAACAAAGGCACTTACAAATCTCTTCAATGGGGGAGAAAAAATTAACCAAACACAAGATCTAATTTGGGCAAAAGTTATTCCCTTTCTTAATGTAGCCACAAGGCCAAATTCTATGACTTTCCTAGGGGGGAAAGTTGTTTATTATTTCAACTGTTGCCATAGCAGTCAGTGTTTCCATGTTATCGTCCTTTTCTCCCCAGACATTACTCCGCTAATACATGTTCCAGACCTGCAATCCCAGGCATTTCAGACAGAAGGAAACGTACTTGAGTGGCTGAAAAATCAACGGAGAAGGCCAGCCCTCCCTTGCAGTCTGAGTCCTCGTGTTTTCAACCGCTGCATTGTGAGGCGGGGGGAGTGCAGCCTGTCTCTGTACCAGCAGGACAAGACCCTGAAGAATTTCAACCAGCCCTACCATCTTCCATCTTCCTCCACCCACACCTTCAGCCACAGAACGGAGATTATCTAATAAAAGCAATTTAAAAAAAAGAAAATTGAAAGTTGCCCCTGGTTATATTTGCATCAGCATAATGGCACGAGGAATCAGGGCAATTCTTTAGTTCTCATCAAGACATCTGTCTACGTATCAGCAAGTCTTCCAGCCTTAGCGGGTGGTGGCTCTTTCATTTATCACTTACGTAGAATAGTGAGTGAACCGGCAACCAGAATATATACAATTACTCAGATGATGCCAAGGATTCTTTGGGACCATATGTTTCGTCTGGTCACCTCTCACCCTGACTTTGTTTTCCTATTGAATTATATTTCTCCATTTCATGGCTCACTTCCTTTGATTTTTGTCATTTCTCTGTCCTGCTTGCCACATTTTGAACACTCCATTCCTCAGTCCTCACAAGTACCACTGAAGTTTTGTGTAGCTTAACTGAAGGTTGTAAGCAACAGAATTACATACAACAAAGCAAAATATTAGAATCGGCTTATTTTTCTAAAAAAATTAAACTTATTGGGGTGACATTGGTTAATAAGGTTATGTAATTTTTATCTCATATTTATATATAACTAGAACATTCTTGGGAGCATAAACTACACAGAAGAACTTGGGGACAGGGGTGATAGGGAGACTCTCATTCACCCCACAACTTCTGCTTAAGCACCTAATGTGTGCCAAGCATTGTTCTAGATACTTGGGATACATCAGTGAACAAAACGGACAGAAACTGCTATCATCGTGTATATGTTTTGTCAAGGCATACAAAATAGATAACAAATTAAAAAGTAAGTAAATGATGTGCTATGAAAACTAGGGCAGGGCAGGGAGCTCAGGGGTGCAGGGGCTGGGAAAGGGACAGCTTCAAATCGGTGGACAAGAATAAGACCCCCTGGAGAAGGCCACATCTAAGCAAAGGCTTGCAGGAGGTGAGGGAGGGAGCCACGAGAATACACGAGGAGGAGGGTTCCAGGGCCACGGAGCAGTTGGTGCAAAGGCCATGCAGCAGTAGCATGCCTGGTGTGCCAGAGGAGAGCCGGGAGGCCGGTGTGGCTGCAGCAGAGTGAACGAGAGGGAGAGGGGGACAAGGAGGACAGGGGCAGGAAGGAGAGCCTAGAAGGCCATGATCAGAACTTTGGGTTTCTCCGAACAGAATGGGGAAAGCGACAAGCAGAGGAGGAATGTGATCTGACCTGTGTACCCGCAGGAACCCTCAGGTCGTACGGAAGGCAGAGACTAGCCAAACGAGGCCATGACAGGGAGCCCAGTCAGAAGGCAATGGCGATTATTCAGGAGAAAGAGTAAGCCAATGGCTCCCACCATGCTGGTAGCAGATTCTGGATTTTTTTTTAAATGTATAGACTTTAGTTTTAGAGCAATTTTAGGTTCATGGCAAAATTGGAAAGCACAGACAGTTCCCATATACTTCCCAATACATAGAGCTTCCCCCTCTGTGGAAATGTGTCCCCAGGGGGACATGTGTTACACCTTATGAACCTACCGTCATTAGCACCCAAAGTCCATAGTTTACACTACGGTTCACTCTTGGTGTTGTACATTTTATGGGTTTTAACAAATACACAACGGCATGTATCCACCATTGTAATATCTTACATAATCATGTCACAGCCCTAAAAATGCTCTGCGCTTCATTTCTTCATCCCTCCCTCCCTGCTAAACCATGGCAACCTCTGATCTTCTTACTGTCCCCACAGTTTTGCCTTTTCCAGGTCACATAGTTGGAATCACACAGCATTAGCCTATTGAGGTTGGCTTTTCTCATTTAGTAATATACATTGAAGTTCCCTCCATGTGTTTTCATGGTTGGATGGCTCATTTATTTTTAGTGCTGAATAATGACCCATTGTCTGGGTGGACCACAGCTCATCCATCCACCTCCGAAGGACATCTTGGTAGCTTCCTAGTGTTGGCAATTGTGAATAAAGCTGCTATAAGTATTCATATGCTGGTTTTTGTGCAGATGCAAGTTTGTTTTTTGGGGGTTTTTTTGGTTTTTTTTTTCCAATTCATTTAGGTAAATAAATACCACGGAGCATTCCGGATTTATTTTGATATCAGAATTTCCAAGCAGCCAAGGGCAAGAATCTCAGAAGTTGAATCTTGGATATGTTAATGGAGGGAGGCCCATTAAACACCAAAGTGGAGAAATTACGTAAGCAGCTATGATGGAGTCTGGAGTCCAGGAGAGACTTTTGGTAGGGACATAAAGTAGGGGATCATCGGTATACGGCTTAACTGAAAGCAAGGATATATGATGAGATCACCAAGGGAATGAATGCAGGCGGAAAAAAGGGTCAAGGGCTGAGCCCTGGGATGCCCCATCATTCAGAGGAAGGCAGAAGGAGAAACCAGCAAGGGCCTAGGAAGGGGTGACCAGTGAACAGGAGAACAACCAAGAAAATGGGGTGTGCCATTGGCAGCCAAAGAAACTGTATCAAGGAGTGGGGAAGCGATCATCTGTGCCAAATGCGGGTGAGAGGTCCCCGAAGATGGGAACTGAGAACTGACTGTGGATTTAGCAACATGGAGGTCACCGACCCAGCCTTGAACCGAAGAATTGTTTTGCAGTGAAGGCAAAAGGAGGGTTGGAGTCAAGTTAAGACACGTATTCTCAGCGGAGCTGATAATACTCCCAAGAAACGGAGAATCTATTCTTAGAGAATGAAAATAATCTTGCTTTCTTAATGTATAAAGAATAGATAAATATATAGTACATAAACAACTATACAGTACATCTGTGATATTAAAATGTCCTGAGTGAAAGGTGGCCATTTAAAATAAGGCCAAAAAGATTCCTTAGGGGAACAATAATGTGAAAAGAAAGCTTGAGAAACACTGGCTCAAGAGACAATGTGAGGAAAGGAATTGGAGAAAATAAACAGTGCTCTAATGCATTTTTGCTGCAAATCAAAGAAATGGAGCAGCAGCTGGGGGACAAAGAGGGGCTCAAGAGAAGAATCTCTGAAATATTTAATACTAATAAAAATATGATGCTTAGGAAGCGCTTACTAGAGGCTAAATACTGTTCCTAACCCTTTTCAGATGTTAACTCAATTGAGCTTCCCCCAGCCCCTCTGTGAGGCAGGGGCCATCGCTGTCCCACCTTTGTAGCAGGGGATGCACAGAGCACCGGGGGGTTAGGGCACCCTCCTGCACGCAGCCAGGATGTGTCGGACCGGAAGGTTAATTAAACAAAGGCAGTCTGGCTCCTGAATGGACATTTCAGATTTATCCTAGATTCTTTGTATGGTTAGACTTTGTTTTCTAGATTTCCTACACAAAACTATATACAATCATACATTGTCAAAAATCGATATTTGGCATTTCTTCCATGAAATCTGTCCATCATCCTCTGCTGTGGGGAATTCCTGTTTCTTTCATCTTTGGGTCCTTCTCCCCAGGGAGATCTTCACTCTGCTCCAGTTGTCAGCTTCCCAAACTCTAATGCTTATGACTGGAACTGCAGGGCAATTTACTTAGGCTTGCCCATCCAAATTCCAAGTTCAGGGGGGCGAGGGGGTGTCTACCTTTCTCAATCCAAAGGTCCATCAAAGCTAATCAGGGTGATTTCCTTCACAATAGCTCCTCCCCTGGGATGCAGAAATGCAGCCAACCATTTTATTTATTAAATGATCATTTTCCCCACTACACAAGACTCTCAACCACCCCTCCCCTCCCACAAGCATTTCCTCCCACAGACAACGGCTTTATGAGCATAACCTAATGGCAGTTTGGGAAAATTCAAGTAAAAGAATAATCCTTTGCCTTCATTAGATGAATTTTTCAGGGAAAACTATATCTGAAGACTAAATCATTTGTATAATTGTCTTCATTCTTCACTTAGTTTAACAGGTTTATACCAAGTCAGAATGGTTTAATTCTGGGAGATGAGCCCTAACTGGCAGTTAAGATGTATCTGTCCATGACAAATTATTTTAATTAAGGCTCAATTTGCAAGCCAGGACATTTTTTTCTCTGATGCACCAGGGCCAAATGATTCATGAAAAAAACAAATGATAATCTGGAGTGGCCTGTCTCTAAGCCCTTTGGGGAGTGCCCTGTGAAGGAACACACCGCCATCCCCAGTCTTACTTTCTGTCACCTGACCCATGAAAGCACCTCCTGTTACTTTCTCCCATAACCTTCTGCAACAACCTTTGGCGCAACCCAACCCTAGTCCAACGAAATCAGGTCGTGTTCCAGGATCCATCAGCCCTCTGCCAGCACTCATTCAGTTCCTTTAGTCTGGGTGCAAGGCTGAGAAGAGCTCTGGCAAGATTCGGTCCTGTCCTCAGGCACCCCAAGGCCCACAGCATATTCTAGAATGTCTTTGTTAATGCTCTACACATTTGTCCACAAATTTATGTTAGAGACCTACCTCGTAATTCTTTTCATTGTCCAGCTTTTAAAAAAGATTTTATTTATTTATTTTTAGAGAGGGGAAAGGAGAAAGCAAGAGGTGGAGAGAAACACTAATTGCCTCTCACACACCCCTAACTGGGGACCTGGCCTGCACCTAGTCACGTACCCTGACTGGGAACTGAACAAACACCCTTTCGGTTTGCAGGCTGGCACTCAATCTACTGAGCCATACAAGCCAGGGCACATTGCCCAGCTTTTAATTGTTGAAATCAAACACACCCACTCAAAGACAAACATCTATTTCAGAGTCAGTACTGTCATCCCATAAGAAGGAGAAATATTTTATTTTTCCCTGTAATCTCTATTTATAAGACAATCTCTCACACAAGGAAGGTAGTCCTTTCTGTTGCTATGCAGAAGAGGCACTTCCTTTCCCCCTTACCTTCACTCCCCAAAGCTCCTAATCCTCACCCTTTCGAATCCTGTCCCTCAGGTAGCAATATGCCTCTGAATTACTTCCCTGTTGGCTCCTGCCTAAGCGTAGAGTAGCCATATGTAAAAAGAATGTTCAATTCTTGGCCAAGGGCCACCCTGAAGGATGTTAACAATGCTGCTTGCACCATTTCTTTTCCTCCTTGTCCTCACTCAAAAATCATGTATGAATAGAAATGTGTGGGAGTGATATTACTTTACAGATAGTTCCAAATCTATTCTAATGTCTCCACGTAAATTAGTATTAGCTTATATCAGCACTTGTCATTGACGGTAAATTACATGTAATATATCTGGCAACCGATTGCAGGTACATGGCAATTCTTTGGCTGAGATCTACTGGAAAGAGACTAGAAAGAGGGAAACATACAGACATGATAGTGTGGTTCAGTAAGTTAAAGTCATGAATATTGGGTATGAGACAGGAAATACCACAGTTATGAGCCTGAGATAGGGAGCCAAACAGATGAGGCCCAAAACCCATTGTGCCCTTTAGTAACTTTAAGACTGTTGGCAAGTTACTTAAAACTTTCTTTGATGCTGGGTGTTCTTTATTAAAGGGATAATAATAGTATATGCCTCACAGCATTGTTGTGAGAGTAACAAGCAATAATATGGTGAAAGAATGAGCACAAGGGAAACACAAAGTGCTGGCTCTACCCCAGGATGCACACTCCACACGACCATAACCCAAAGGGTGGAAGGAAGGAGGCTGGGTTGAAATTTTTGCAAAACAGTTTTCATATTGATAAAGAAAACATTTCAATCCATTTGCACATTGCTGTTTTAATTTAAAAAATATGTAGCTGATTTTGCAATAATGTGAAGTTATTGCTTAGGCTCATATTAATATGATGGGAAACCAATGTTTTTAGGCAATAAAATGGTCCATATATCACTGCATGTTATCTAGACGAGCCATTTTGAAAGTATACAGCTTTGAAATCTGTCTTGGATCCAAGCTATTTAAACTGAATGTTTTGAAGTTAAATAGTATGAAACTAATCCAGAAATCTTGGTACTCAGATAAATTGGTTTCTAAAGAGTTTTTAAATTGTTTGGGTTAAAAATTCTTTAATTTTTAAATAGTATAAAAATGTTACAAAAATATTTTGCCTAAGTGGCCTGGTTTAAAAAAAAAACAAAACAGTCTGAAACCAGACAGGCTTGCCCTGTCTTAAAAAACCACTTATATGTTATGAAAACCACATAAAATAGATTCCAAATCAAATAATTTCAAGGAAATCATTCCAAAACCAGTATTTTGAAAACCTTTCCAAATTTAACCGTTCATGGCAATGACTTTCAAAATTTCAAAGAAACCAGATGTAAGTTTCATGTTTTAAAACTTTACAAACTATCTTATTCTTTTCCACTCCTAGTTTATTTTAGCTATTGGCCTAGAAGACTCAAACAGTGAGTGCAAGTATAGAGTTGCAGCTGAAAACATTAGGAAAGAAAGATTTCATAGCGGGAGGAAGAAAGGACTTGTTTCTGAGTGAAGCTTGGGTTTGACTTCTTTCTCTACCATCAATTATCTCTGGTATCTTGGCACCATCCCGTCCATTTTTTGAACTGCAGTTTCTGTCTTCAGCTGGGTTCCACCTGAAAGCAGAATTTGGCCAAAGGCTTTTATGCAGGTATTTTGGGAAACGACCTAGGGAAAGGGTTAGGAACTGAAAGAAGTACAACAGAAAAAGAGAAAAAGCCATTACAAGGGGTATTCTAGAGTTAGCCACCACTGTGGGCGGCCGGGCCCAACAGTACAGGGACCTTCCGAGGGCCACTTTGAATGCCCAAGGGACATAAGAGAGGACAGTCCAAGATGGGTTCCATTGTTCACTCATGCATCATACCTTCCCAGATCACGCATGCAGGAGTGCGCAGTGGGCTCCTGCAGACATCCCATGCAGCCCTGTCAGAAAGTCCTGGGGCAGTGAAGGCGATCAGAATATTCCACCTTAAAATAGGCCACTTTGGCATAAGGATTATTTTGAACTGAAAGCAACTGAGAATCAACAGATGCAGAAAGAAGCCTTCTCAGAGTTTTTCCTAGTTCACTAAAAGCAGCAACTTCTGGGAAATGAGGCTGCCATAAATCCCTTCTCTGGAGGAGTTAAGTGGCCCTAAAGAAGACAGAAAGACCACTCATACTTGCCTAAACAAACATTATCACAAACACTCCGATCTTCCGTTTGTTCTCCTAAAACCCACTTGTCTTTCCTTAAGATACCTATTTATTCATAGAAGCCTTTTCTTCCCCTTCCTTTCCCCTAAGTTAGGTATATTAGCCACTTACTTCCTTTGTTAGCCTCCACATGCAAATGAACTTTTTCTCCTGTTCATCTGCCTTTGTCAATTTAATTCGCAGGTCCCCAGAACAGAATCTAAGAGGGCAGAGAAAAATTTTTTCCTCCCCAACAGCAAAAAGTGAGAGAACTGAGGTGCAACCTAAACAAGCTGTGGTTAGGTAGGTTATACCAATGCCAACCTGGTTGCTGCAGTCATGGCTGGGTTAAACGGTGGGTCCAAGAGGATGTGAGTACAGGAGATGGCCAGTGCCTTTTCCTCATCTATAGAATGGGGGTAAAAGTACCAACATTAAAGGGGCTTTGTTTGTAGAGGGCCTATGCTTCAGCAGACGCTAGTCCTTGAACGGAAACTCCCTCTTTCCTTATCTGCCTGGTGAACAATTCCTCATCATCGATTCCTGATCTCTGTACTTTTTCAAGATCTAAAGAGGAGGCTCCCTTCCCCTCTCCTTGCCTTTCTCCGGGCCCCTAAAGCAGAAACTTCTGTCCTTCTCTTCATCCCACTCCACATCACTCCCACCACCACCAATTCTTCCACTCTTCTCCTAGTGTGAAGGGATGGTCCATCTGAATGTTGAGATTAGAAAAAGCTCTCTCCTTCTGGCTAACCTGGCCCTCCTTCCATCCCTCCGTCCTTTCCCGTGGTAAGCAGGTAAGCCCTGCGGGTCCGGGCCTAGGACCTCCTGCCTTAAGGCCGGGCAGAATGAGGCAGGTTTCATCTCCCCTGAAGATGGTGAAAGGAAAGGGGACGTGAGGAGAAACAGAAGCTTGTGACTCTAGCCACAAGTCCAAACCACAGTCTCTCACACCATCTTACCAGCTAATAAATCAGATATGCCGCTCCTGATCCAATACCTCAACTGATTTTGTCCCCTTGTTACACTGCAAGCTCTACCAGAGCAGGAATCGTTGCCTTGTTCACTGAGGTGTCCCAAGTGCCTGGAGCAGAGCTTGACACATAGGAGGGGTTCAGTATTTGTTGAATTAATAAAGCCACAGGGGAAGGGGCATGGCGAGCAGCCCAGAAAACCCTCCAGCATCCCCTCCAGACAGAAATGGGTTCTCCTTTGCATCCCCTCAGCACCGCCCAGCACGGCACTGAACACATTGTATTAACTGATAGAAACCTGACTGGAGTTTGACTTGGAGCTTCCCAAGAGCAGAGATCTTATCTTCCATTTATCTTTGTCTCCCAAACGCTCAGTAGCCTGGGGACTGACTCTTAGAAGGTGCTCAAAAATAATAGCCAAATATATGACGAAGATAAGGAATGCAATAGTGTTACATTTTAATTGTCTTCTTTTATTTCCAATGCCAGAGAGTCTTTTCTTTTAAAGTTAGGACACGTGGCTAATGAATCAATCCCAAGCTTGTTCCAGAACTCTGAAGACAAGAAATGAAAAACACTAGATAAGCCAAAGGGAAAAGCCCAATGGGCAAGTGCAGACAGTGAGTCTTGGCTCTTCTGCATCTGTTTTTCGAAATCCAGGAATCATGAGTAACGGCAGTAAAGTTCTTTGAGGATTTGCTTAAATTGCTATGAAAAACATAGCCAAGAAGGGAAAGAAGAGAACTCACGCAAATAAGAACAGAAGCTGTTAGAACTTTAAAGAATGACAGGGATGACAAATACATGGGAGATACTTTCCCTCAGCCCCCTCTCCCCACACCTTAACCCTGCCACCCTTGGTAAACGTTACTCATCAATGAGGTAGAGTACTTGTTTCCATCAAGGGCTCAAAGTCCTTCACAACCAGCATGGCAGAACCCTATTGGTTATTCCTGGGCTAAGTCTAGAGTGCTCAAACCTGGATGAACTCAAGGCTTACCTGGTGTCTTCGCTCACCATGTACCAGAGGTTTAAACAACAGGCATTTATTTTCTCACAATTCTGGAGGCTGGGCAGTCCAAGATCAAGGTGCCAGTAAGGCAGATTTCATTCTGAGGCCTCTCTTCTTGGCTCATAGGTGGCAACCATCTCATAAACTCTCTGGTGTCCTTTCTTATAAAGGCACTAATCCCATGATGAGAGCCTTACCCTCATGCCCTCATCTAAACCTACCTATCACCAAAAGGCCCATTCTCCAAATACCATCACATTGGGGATTAAGGCTTCAACCTCTGAGTCTGGGGGGACATAATTCAATCCACAGCATCTGAGGAGCTCCTTAAATATTCAGCAGTCGAGTAACACCCTGAAGATCTGTGTACGTGTGTGTGTGTGTGTGTGTGTGTGTGTTTGCTTTTTTGCTTAATCCCTTCACATTTTTCACCCAGCCTTCCAACCTCCCTCTTCCCTCCCTTCTGACAGCCATCAGTCTATTCTCCGTATCTATGAATCTGTTATTTTCTTTGTTAGTTTATTTTCCTCATTAGATTCCACATACAAGTGAAACCATCTGGTATTTGTCTTTCTCTGACTGGCTTATTTCACTTAGCATAACTCTCCACATCCACCCATGCTGTCGCCAAGAGTAAGAGTTCGTACTTTTTTACAGTGGAGTAGTATTCCAACGTGTAAATGTGCCACAGCGTTTTTATGCACTCATCGACCAATGGGCACTTCCGCTGCTTCCAAATCTTGGCTACTGTAAATAATGCTGCAATGAATGTAGGGGTGCATATATTCTTTCAAGTCAGTGTTTCAGGTTTCTTCAGGTATATTCCTAGAAGTGTGATTGCTGGGTCAAGAGGCAATTTCATTTTTAAGTTTTTGACGAAACTCCATACTGTTTTCCACAATGGCTGCACCAGTCTGCATTCCCAGCAACAGTGCATGAGGGCTCCCTTTTCTCCACATACTCACCAGCACTTGTTGATTTATTGATCATAGCTACACTAACAGATTTGAGATGATATCTCATTGTGATTTTAATTTGCATTTCTATGATGATTAGTGATGTTGAGCATCTTTTCATATGTCTATTGGCCATCTGTATGTCCTCTTTGGAGAAGTGTCTATTTGGGTCCTTTGCCCATTTTTTAATTGGATCGTTTTCTTGGTATCAAGTTGTACAAGTTCTTTATATATTTTGAAAATTAATCCCTTATCATTGGGCTAATGTGTCCTGTATCATTGGTGAATATGTTCTCCCATTCAGCAGTTTTTTTCATTTTGTTGTTGGTTGCCTTTGCTGTTCAGAAGCTTTTTAGTTTGATGTAGTCCCATTTGTTTTTCTTGTTTCCCTTGTCCAAGGAGAAATATCAGAAAAAGTATTGCTATGAGAAATGTCTGAGATTTTACTACCTAAGTTTTCTTCCAGGAGTGTTATGCTTTTGAGGTTAACATTTAAGTCATTAATCCGTTTTGCGTTTATGCCTGTATATGATGTAAGAAAGGTGATCTAGTTTCATTTTTTTTTTGCATGTATCTTCCCAGTTTTCCAATACCATGTATTGAACAGACTATGTTTACTGTCTTTACCCTATTGTATGTTCTTGCCTCCTTTGTCAAATATTGATTGACTATATAAGCATGGGTTTATTTCTGGGCTCTCTATTCTGTCCCATTGATCTATATATGTCTGTTTTCATGCTAGTACCATGCTATTTTGATTGCTCTAGGCTTGTAGTATAGTTTGACATGATACCTCCAGCGTCATTGTTCTCAAGATTACTGAGGCTATTTAGGGCCTTCTGTGGTTCCACATAAATTTTTGGATTATTTCTTTTAGTTCTGTGCAATACCTCATTGGTATTTTGACAGGAATTGCATTGAATCTATAGATTGCTTTGGGTAATACGGACATTTTAAAGATGTTAATTCTTCCTATCCATGACCACTGTATAAGCTTCCACTTACTTACATCTTCCTCAATTTCTTTCTTCAATATCCTATAATTTCCCAAGTACAGGTCTTTGACCTCTTTGGTTAAATTTGTTTCTAGGTACCTTATTTTTTGTTGCAATTGTACATGGCATTGTTTCCTTAATTTATCTTTCTGATACTTCATTATTGATGTATAAAAATGTTAATGGTTTCTGAATATTAATTTTGTATCTTGCTACTTTACTGAATTCATTTATCAGTTCTAATAGTGTTTTGGTGGAGTCTTCAGGTGTCATGTCATCTGCAAAAAATGGTAGTTTTACTTCTTCCTTTCCAGTACGGATGCCTTTTATTTCTTCTTCTTGTCTGATTGTTGTGGCTAGAATTTCCAGTGCTGTTTTATAAAAGTGGTGAAAGTGGACATCTCTCTCTTATTCCTGATCTTAAGGGAAACGCTTTTAGTTTTTGCCCATTGATTATAATATTGGCTGTGGGTCTGTCATATATACCCTTTATTATGTTGAGGTATGTTCCCTCTACTTCTACTTTGCTGAGAGTTTTGGATTTTATAAAATGCTTTTTCTGCATCTATTGATATGATCATGTGATTTTTAACCATTTTGTTAATGTGATCATATTTATTGATCTGCAAATATTGTACCAACCTTACATCCCCAGAATAAAACCCACTTGATCATAGTGTATGATCTTTTTAAATATATTGCTGGATCCAGTTTGCTAATATTTTGTAGAGGATTTTATCATCTATGTTCATCAGGGATATTGGCCTATAATTTTCTTTCTTTGTAGTATCTTTATCTGGTTTTTAAATTAAGATAATGCTGGTCTCATAAAATGAGCTTGGGAGTCTTCCCGCCTCTTGAATTTTTTGTAATAGTTTGAGAAGGATAGGTGTTGGTTCTTCTTTGAATGTTTGGTAAAATTCACCTGTGAAGCCATCTGATGCAGAACTTCTGTTTGCTGAATTACTGCTTCTATTTCATTAGTTGTAACTGGTCTATTCAGGTTTTCTTTCTTTCTTTTTTTTTTTAAATGCTCACCTTAAAGGCCTAAGCATGCAGATTCTGGAATCTTGAGAGGATTCTGGAATCTTGTTTGGAGGTTCTAGCAGGGGAGCGCATGTAGTCATATACCCTTGACCGAAGAATGGTCCTCTCCTCTAGCTGGGAAGGAGAGGACCATTTGTCCTCCTCAACTGAGTGAGCAGCTGGGAATCAGCACCAGAAGTTCCCAATTTGCTTGTGGGTAGCAGGGGAAGTGACCGAAAGCCACTGAAGATCTTGACTTCGAGGGCTAGAGGAGGGCACAGGAATCCGAGTGCTTAAAAGTATTCGTGTGAGGAATATTTTATCACTGACATGGTTTAGAATCGCAGGTACATGGTGGTAATAAAAAGCAGACCTACTTTCCATCAACTTCATTATTGTTTTTAACTTTTCAGCAAACAACACACTCTCCTGTTGCCTGCACCCACCCCGCCCACCCTTGGTACACCGCTGCATGGAGCTCTGCTCCTTTTGTAATTAACCTTTCATTTGTGTAAACTTAGGAAGTTTTCTCCCCAGTCTTTCATCTCTGACTTCAGATCTTCAGGTTCCTCTAAAGGCCCAAGTTTTTAAAATACAAAAGCTAGAAAAATATTCTTTTCTCTCAATAGTATCTTCAGTCCTGTTCCCTCCCTGAGGTCATAGAAAGGCCGAGCTTCTTGGATGGCAGACGTGGACATGGGAGAGAGAGAGAAGAGAGAAGCATAAGAAGATGGAGGGTGGAAGGTGGGTGGGCGGGAATAATCTGTTAATAGTTCAGAAGTGTTATTTTTCACCAATAAGAGTGCCTACTACATAGGATTGTTACAAGGCTTAAGTGTGATAACCCAAGTAAAATACTTAGCACTTTGGCTGGTACTTAAGCAGTGGTCAATAAATGCTAGTTATTCTTCTCTGCAAAATGAGAGGATTTAACCTCAAGTCACTGAACAGCACGATTTCTAAAATCCTTTCCAGTCCTCAAATTCTCAGTTCTAAGAATACCTGGCCAAAGAGAATGGTGGTCTTCCATTTGAACCTCCTGATCATCCCTCCTTCCTTACCCACCATCTCCATCCTGGGAGGCCGACCTGGGTGACCATGCCACAGAACTCCATGCCTTCTGGCTTCCAGCTGCTTTGGACTGTGGGGACCCCAGAAAGTTTGGAGCGGAAAGAGCAATATGTTCCCCTCACTTCTTCCCCAAGCAGTCTTTTTGAGCTGGCTGGTCTCACCCCCGAAAATCTTTGTTCCTCTCTAAGTCACTGTATTGGCTTTCTAGGGTTGCTGTAACAAAATACCACACATTGGGTAGTTTAATAACAGTACTTATTTTCTCACAGATCTGGAGAATAGGAAATCCTATATCAAGATCAAGGTATCAGCAGGGTTGGTGTCTCCTGAGGTCCTTCTCCTTAGCTTGCAGATGGCCACCTTCTTGCTGTGTCCTCACGTGGTCTTTTCTTTGTGTGTGTGTGCCCCTGGTGTCTCTCTGTGTCCAAAACTCCTCTTCTCGAAGGCTACCAGTCACATTGGATGAGGGCCCACCCTTATGGCCTCAGTTTACTTAACCATCTCTTTAAAGGCCCTATCTCCATATACAGTCACATTCTGAGGGTCTGGGGGTTAAGGCTACAATAGATAAATGGGGGCATAAGTCAGCCCATAACAATTAACAAAAAAATTTTAGTTACTTACATTTGAAAATTTTATAGACAATAAGTGAATTGACTTTATTGCTTGAAGGAAGGCCCCTGACAGTCTGTGTCACCAACAGTAAAATTCACATTTTCGTATGAAAATTAGAATTTTTGGGAAAATTGTATCCATCACTATGAGCTTGATAGTTGCCTAGTGCTTAAGGACTTTTCTGATGAGACAGTGGTGATATTGACAAATATGATTTTTTTGACCTTATATAATGAAATGTGTAAATATTTGGAAGATATACATAACCTCAGTGAACTGGTATTTTCCATGATGTTACAAAATCATGCATGGGTAAAAGATCCATTCAAATTTCAAGAAATGACAATGGATTTTAGTGTAATGGGGTAAAAAAAGTTAATTGATATGGTTTTAGATTCCACACTGCAAATAATCTTTAAGAAATTAAAACTAGAAACTTTTGGAATAGTACCAAAGAAGAATATCCACAATTACCTAAAAAGGGTATTGAAATACTCTTCCTTTTTGCATCTGTGTGAGACCAGACTTTCTTTCTATACTTCAATCAAAACAAAACATCACAACAGACTAAATAAGGAAGTAGAGATGAGAATCTAGCTGACTTCTATTAAGCTAGACATTAAAGAGATTTGCAAAAATGCAAAGCAATACCATGCTTCTGACTAAACTGGTCCTTTGTTTTGGAAAATATTTTTTAAATTAAAAAATATTATTTTAGTTAACATGTGATAGGTTCATTATTTTAAATGAGTTAATAAAGATTTTAATATGTATGTTTTATTACTGTTTCAATTTCTAATATAGTATATATCAAGAGATATAAAGCACATAAGCAAAAGCTCTTCAGAGTTCTCAACAAGCTTAAGGATATACAGAGGTTCTAAGACCAAAAAGTTCAAGAACCACTGATTTATTCGACAGTCATTTTTGAACATCTACTACATGCCCAACAGTGGGTACCTCATGCCCAAGGCTGGGGTATTAAGGAGAAAAGTCAGCCTTGGTCCTTAAGCAGCTCACGCAGAGGGGAGGAAGTGTTGGCTATTAGGTGGTCACTATAGATTTATTGGTCTGAACACTCAAATGAGTGCACACAGGGTGGCTTTGGGAACGCAGAGCAGGGCCGGCCCTTCACTCAGATGACGTGTCACTGTTTCTCTGAGACCACCCCTGACTCCCTAAGGGGAACAGAACAGGGTAAGAGGAGCCACAGAGAGCAACTTGGCAGGAAAGGACAGCCCAGATGGAGAGAAACTCCACAGTCACATAACCCGAGGTCAGAGGGAGCTGCCTATTCTCAGGGAAGGGTAAAGACATGTGTCACATGGCTGCTGTGTGGACCACATGAGGATTAGTGAACAGGGAAGCTGGGTGCCTAGAAAACAGAAAATCAATCGATGTTGCAAAATCTCTCACTTTTTTCCTTATTAGCAGATGACAGTAGTCAACTTCTCCGTGTCACAGAGGAAGTGAGCCCTGATGGCTCAGCAGAGATGACCCATTGAAAGGGAACTACTCGCACTATGAAACCTGAGGCTCTTCAAACTGAATCCGTGTGCTGCCTTGCCTCGGAGATCAATTTTGCTCCATAAGAAGTAGTTTTTATATTTTTATATTCAAACAAACACATATATCATGGCCTAGGATACAAAATTCATGAGAACTTTGGTGACAAAGCATAAAACTTAGGGAAATTTTCTGTTTGCCACCGACTGCTTTGGGACTCATTTGTATGTTTATAAGCTTCCGTTGTTATTGGTATTTCGGTGGCAAAGCCTGCTTAGCACTGTCTGAATGCTAACCAATCATTTGCCCTCAGCAAAAGCCAATAAAGCCCCATAAACATTCATACCCTTGGAAGTGTAGTTTCATCTTCTCGTTCCTCCCTGTCATTCCAGTATGCCCTCAAGTCAAGTTTATTTTGATTTAGGCTTCTGTTGTGTTTTGAAATGGCTCTCAATGGTCCTTTCCTCTTGGTCTGCACACCCTTCTGTAATCCCCTCCCCTTGAGTGCGGGCTGCACCTAGCAACGTACTTCTATCAAATATAATATGCAAATGGTGATAGCCCGTCACTTCCAAGATCAAGTTACAAAGACTCTGACTTCTATCTTATTCACATCCTCTTTCTGGCCTTCTTACTTGCTTACTCTGATGAACCCCAGTGCTACCCACTGTCAGTTTCCCTACGGAGAGACCCACTGGCAAGGGGAGAACCACCTCCAGCCAACAACCATTGTGAAACAAAGCCCCTTGGTTCGGCAGCTCATCAGGAACTGGATCTTGCCAGTGACCACATGAAGTGGATCATTCCCTGGCAGAGTTTCGAAGTGGCAGCAGCTCAGACGATAGCTCGACGGCAGCCTATGACAGGCCCTGCGCCTAAGGACCATCGCAGTTGTGCCAGAGTCCTGACACAGAGACAGAGAGATCGAAAATGTTTTTTTCAAGTCTCCATTTTGGGGTCATTGGTTAGGCAGTAATAGATAACAAATGCATTTTCTTTTGTTATGTTACAAATTGGCAAAATTGTCTTCACCTTTCATAAAAGAGGAAAAATATCTGTCTTGCCAGGGCTCCTGAGAATGCAGCAGGTCTTCAGGAACAAATGTTCACATCCATTGTCTTTCTCCAAGGCACATTGTGAAATTTTGGTTTTGACAGCCCCTGTGATTACACAAAGCCAACAAAGCTGGATGTTGAAGTGCCTCCACTCCAAGAGCTGCTACTATCCACTTGAATTCTCTAATCTCTCTATGTTTGCCTTTAAAAATTCAATAAACATGCTAGTGCTTGTCAACCCTGGCATTCTCGCCCACAGTGTGGAAGGCTCTGGACTCAACAGAGATTTTTTATGTCTTTGTTTTTTCTGTTCGACTTCCTGTCATTCTTCTGATATTGACTCTCCTTGTCAGTGCCTGTATCCAGAGTGTGGACTAATAAATAGCATTTGCATTCTATTCCTGCTCTTCCGTTAGGGTTTCCAAATTTAGGCTGGATATGGGTATGGCAGGCAAATTGGATGGTAGCTCTGTGAGAGGAGATACTGGGTTCAAACTGGATGGTGCTTGGGGTTAGCCAGACTTCCAGCCCACAGCGGGCCCAGAGCTCTTTGGAGGCTGTGTAAGTCCACAATCTCCAAGAATCAGACTTCAGGATAGGACTAAATATGTGAGGCTTCGGTGGGAGAGCCGCCAGTGAGAGAAAACAGGGAGAGAGTCAGAAAAGGCTGGGTGCTCCATCAGACTGTGATGTGAGTCAGGCCCTGAGTGAAGGAGAGGAGAAAGAAACGCGGGTGGGAGCATCCTAGACCACCATGCGCTCTAAGGAGGATTCACCAAATCTCTCAGAGACTCTTCAAGCCCCAGTCGGCTGTCAGAGGGGTCCTAGGTCTCCCAGGAACAGGTCTTCCTTAGCATCCCTGACATGCCAGTCTTTGACTAAGAGTGGGACATAAGGCATCAGCACAGTGACAGATGTGGATTTCAAAGTGCAGCAGCTGGAGCCCATGGTCAATGATACTCCCTGTAGAAGAGGTCTGAAGGAACATTCTCCTGGCCACCACAAAGGCATATGACAATGAAAATTCTGGAAGCGGTAGGGCAGGGTGTTTATTCTGCAATGATAGCACCTCTCTAAGAGGTAATGGTCATAGTTTTTCTTTGCCTTTATTGAAAACATAGCATTTTTACACTGTCACCAAAGAAGTAGAGCTGTGATGTTTCTTGATTTATGTAGCTCATTTTCTGTATTGTCACATTTCTTATTCATGCATTCATTTCTTCTGTTACTCACTCAGCAAAACTTTTGAAAGCCTAACAGTTCTGGTCATTAGAGAATCAATGGTAAACAAGTCAGCCGTGGAAATATGTTGTTTTAGGGAAGAGGAACAACAAAAGTGTGAAAAAAAGTGAAGATGAAAATTTCTGATCGTGAAAATATCTTACAGAAAATAAAACAACGATGCAATGAAAAATGACTTTCACTGGGAGGGGGCAGTGAACCTATTGTGTTCAATCATGTTTCTGCTACTTTCTTTTCCCGTCCATCGGACGGTATTTTGGAACACTAAGTTGGGGCATCTAACCTGACTCTGGTTTGTTTTCTTCCCTGGCATAAACACTGGCTTAATCTATTCGCTCCAACTTCTGCCTTTCCCTAACAATGTTATTGCTGGCAAGTCACACCCCTGAGATACCGTGAGCTTCCCTGTACATCCCTCTATACACAGGGGATAGGGCTGGTCCTGCAGTGATGAACACACATTTCTCCCACATTACTCACTCCCCTAAGTTTGTTTTGGGTTATCCTTATTGTTCCCTTTAAAAAACAATAAAACCCTCAAAAACCAAGGGTCAAACAAGCCATGTGAGAGTAAAGCTTACCAGGCCACCCTCAGTTCTGGGAACAGCAGGCCTCCCCCTAACGAATCACCATGACTGGAGCCAGATGAGGAGGAGGCACGAAGTGGCTAGAGCGCCGGGCTGGAAGTCAGAAGACCCGCATTGTGCCCCCGCTCTACCATCAATTAAATGTGCAATCTCAAATAAATCCCTTCCTCTCGGGTTCCTGGCCCATCATAAGGACATGATGTATGTTGTTGAATGAATGGAACAGGACCTTAAGCTAACAGTTTCTGCATCAGCTACAGTATGGATTCAGGGGCTACCACTTAAGAACCCAAAATACAGTGGTTTAAACAACAGAGGGGTTTATATCTCTCTGATATAACAGAACAATGGTAAGCAGGGGCGACTGACAGCCCTGCGCTATGAGGCTATCCTGAACCCAGCCTGCTTCTACTTTCTTCCTCTAGATCCTCCTAGATCCTTCCTCATGTTGGCACTGGTTCCTCAAAATCACATCTGAGCACCAGCCAGAAGAAAGGAAAAAAAAGAGGGTAGGAAGCAAGCAATTTCCTTTCAGAAAGTGATGTGGACTTTGCACACTTCTGCTCCCATTCCATTCACAAGAATCTGACCACATGGCCACGTGAGCCTCAAGGGAGGCTGGGAAATGTGGCCTCCAGCTGAGGAGCCAGGTTCCCTGAGAGCATCTGTGTGTGGGGGTGGAAGGGGAGTCCCTTATTAAAAAGGAAAGGGAGAGGGCAGATGCACTGGGACACTGAGCAGCCTCTGCCAGGCCCATGACAAGAGTCTGTACTTGAATCTGTGATTCTAATAAGGAATCAATTTTATTTTCATGCTAACTTCTAATTTTATTTTGGTATTTTTCTCCCAGAATTTTTCATTGATTCCAGCTTTAAACCTATGATCAGCCCAAACCTAATGACTTTGTTTTAGTGTGGGGTCCATGGATCCCCACAGACCCTCAGGGTAGTCTTAAAAATTTTTATGAGGGTTTTTCTAATTGGGGGTTTTCCTTTTGATCATAGTTTTAAAATTGAATTTTACCATCTTCTGCATTGTGCTAATGACTACACATGATCAAATCACGCCAGGGGATCCCAGTGGCCTTCTTTGTTCCTGTGGCACAGAGGCAGACTTAGCACAGAAATGTTAGGCGCCCCCCAAATTAAGGCCAAATAAATTAATGGTGTACTGCACAAAGAAGGCTTCCACAGCAGTTCGAATAGAGAGAAATGGTGGAAACTTGAGTCGCCATGTGGCACCTGGTAGGTAAGCATGCCAAACTTAAAAGAACTAATGAGGCATAAGCCAATATGTTCTCGCTTGATAGGCAATTTGATTTCAGCAAAACAACATCATCTTTCCCTTTGAATTAATGTTGTTAAGTTGAATCACATTGACTTGGGGGTTTTATTTGTATTTAACATCTATGGAATTGAATCGAATTGAATTATAGTGAACTGAATTTAACTCGGTTTTGGTTTTAGACATATACAAGGTCTGTCCGGAAAGTATCCATCCACGTGCTATGAAAAACCGAGACATTTGTTGAAGAAGATAAAAGATACAAGAAACATTGTGCAGAGGACAAAGACACTTCAGTCTCCTTCAAAGTAGGAGGGTAAAGACACTTCAGTCTCCTTCAAAGTAGGTACCTTGGGACCTCACACAGTTCTCCCAGTCGCCATCAGTTGTCCCATCGTATGTTCCTGAATCTCATCAATGGTCTGAAATCTCTTCCCTTTCAAAGGTGATTTCAGTTTTGGGAAAAACCAAAAGTTGCAGGGCACCAAAAGTGGGGCTGGGTCACCTGGGTGATTTGATGTTTTGCCAAAAAAACTCTGAGTGAGATATGATGTATGAGTGGCAGTGATGAAACGGTCAATCACCAGTTGCCCATAGCTGCAGCCTTCTAAATCATCCCAATAGTTTCCATGGAGGAATGTTTGAAATTAATGCAAAAAAATTTTTTAAGATTTTATTTATTTTTAGAGAGGAGGGGAAGGGAGGGAGAAAGAGAGGGAGAGAAACATCAATGTGTGGTTGCCTCTCACGTGCCCCCTTCTGGGGACCTGCCCTGCAACCCAGGCATGTGCCCTGACTAGGAATTGAATCGGTGACCCTTTGGTTCGCAGGTCTGTGCTCAATCCACTAAGCCACACCAGCCAGGGCGAGCTTAATGCAAAATTTGATGCAGATTCATTGCTCTACTCGCTCAGTCATTTTCAATGTGACGGCCATACAGTACACATGCTCACTCAACAGCATCTACCGTCTCACTGACTAGTACAGTGAAGTCATCATTGTTCAGCATGTACAATCCAGTCCACTCTCCTTGGCCGCCAGGTTACATCGACATGGCACAAACTGCTCTCATTTTATTAACAACGGTTGAACTTTTTCCAGACATACCTCATATCAAAACTATAAGGATAAATTTGAAAGTGGCATTGTACTCAAATAATTGTAGTAAATACTAGGGGGAAAGTAGAGATTTATTTTCTTTCGAAGGGGCCCATATATTAATAAAGTTTAAAGAGCTGAATTATTATGAATAGCTCTAAAGGCTTGTAAGTTTTCTTTCCTTAGAGTGATTCTTCTCTAGACTATGATTCTAGCATATCCTAAAACATTTCTGCCCAGGTAACACTTCCTTCAGATCTTGTCCTAGCTCACCACTCAACCTCGATGCCTGCTCTTTTGTTGCCAACTTCAGAAGAATAAACATGGAACTCTCTAATGTTGGCAGCATTTCATGAACCAAAGAAATTTTTCCCAAGAGGTCAGTAGGTTACTCTCTGACTGCTGCTGGTTTCCTGCTGGGGAGCTAATTTCTGCTGCTTAAAAGGACAAGGAAGTGAAAAGTTTCTTTCTTTACCTCCTGTCTAACCCATGACTGCAGTTTCGAGGGTAACTAGATGACAAGGGCAATAAACATTCCACCCCCCTGAGGCAACAGAGTAGAAAATGACAAATATCGGGGCTGGGCAGCGGCGCATACATCAGTCTACGTGGCGCTTGGAGGTCCCCTGGGATGAGAGGGGCTATAGAATGTAAGTTATGGAGGCGCTTAATCAACTATTCTCCCACCGACTTGCGTTCTGCCCGTGATTTACTGGCACCTCTGTTTACCTACAGGATAATGGTCCTGGTGGACGAGAGCATGAGGAAATAAATGACTGGGCGGGTGATGAATTGTCTTGGCACAACACAGGGTCCAGCAGCAAGATCATTATTTCTATTGTATGACAAGAAAGAAAGGAGGAACAGTGGGGTAGTGTGCATAAAGAACGGGAGAAAGATTTCCTCGCTGCTCAGGAAACTCCTGCTGTCCCATTCTGTTCAGACTACCTGAAGGGGCCTACCGTAGTCGGAATTCTCATCTCTTCCCTGAGCCATAGGACTGATCTTTGCTAAGACATTTGGTACAGAGCTAGGGAAGCTTTGGGGATACCTCCCATCCATCCACTGCCAAGTACAAGGGGCACTGCAGCTTTGCCCTGTCTGGAACTCGACAACCCATCTCTGAGGAGGCAGCTCTGGGTGCTGAGCCTGAGAAGCAGCAGGGGTGAATATAAATTTGGATTGAATGAAAACTATGAGACAGGACAATGCACAGTGGAGAAAAACTCAGGGAATACAAGGGCATCAGCTTTTGGCATTTTAATTAAGAAAATTGAGCGTTTAACTGAATTGTTCTAGATCCCTCTACATATTAGAAACTCTTTAGTTGGGAGCCTTAAAAAAAATACCAGTGCCCAGGTCTCACCCTAGAGCAATTAAATCAGTAGCTCTGGGAGAGCGGTCTGGGCAGCTGTACCCTTATAAGCCACTGATCCAATGGAAACAAGATTCCCAGCCTTAGGGCTTATTCTGTGGGAGCCTTGGGGCATTGATCTCACCAGTAAGTCCCTCATCAGCCTAAAGAGAACATTGGGGAAGAGGTGAACACGAGCTTCTGGAAGACTATTCTAACTCCAACATTACCACTTCCAAGAGGGGGAAATAAATCACTGAAGAAGGACGCTGACTTGTGTTAACTCGTCTGGGTTTTAATAGCCCATCAGCCCTGGTTTAAATGCTTTTTGATAGCACTGAGCACTTGACCTTAAGCAAAGCACTTGGATTCAACCTTGACATTTACCATAATTAAACAAAGAAGATTTTGCTCACTAAACATTATTTTTGTTTCTCGGGCCATGAACTGAATGGCGAATGAGCTTCCGTGTCAGGCACTGCAATGGCATGACCCTGAGCTCCTGGCAGCTGTTAGCAGCTACAAGTCCCATGGTGCCCTCGACTCAAGGCAGGAGGGAGGCTGGCATTTCCCACAGGCTCTCTTCGCTACTGTCAGCTCCTGAGCAATGTCCAAAGGGAAGATGAGGGTAAAGTGCAAGGGAGAGGTAGGCAGCCCCCTCCCCATTCTCACAGATGTGATCTTTAACTTCTGAGAATCCTCACCCACCGAGATGGGAATGTGGATCATTTGGGGCAGTATCTGCCAAGTTCTCCGTAAAACCTCAACTCCCTCCTCATCCACAGCAGTGCACCTCTGGTAGGCATTTTGTAAAGCATCACCTCAATCCTCTACCGTAACTTACTGGACCACAGGTGGGCAACTCACGCAAATCAAGTGGATCAAAGATCCCCGAAGAACTGGAAATGGAATCAAGAAAAAAGGAGTATGGCTTTATCTAAATGACTGAACCTGCACAATGGGCATGTTCCTGTCACCGCGTGAATCAGGAGGAGGAAGCAAGTCTCCAGGGAATAAGAAGAAAAGGACAGAGGAGATTTGAGGCAAGAGACCCAGCATGAGTCCAGCTTGTGTTCTGGTCCCTGATCCTAGACCTCTGGCTCAGCCCCATTTTGTTCCAGTTATTTGACTGCACAAGACATTCCTTGTCTTTATAATAAATGCCCCCTTTAAGCAAAGTAAGCTTGAACTGGCCTTTGCTGCTTATAAACATGACCTAAGCAAGGCAGGTAGGGAAACATCTCTTTCCTATCTCCTTCATCGAGGTTATTTACCTGCCCTCCTTTCTTAATGTGGTGTCCGTGGGCCAGTTCGGCCATTTAAAACTGAAATCCAGCTGCAGCTTGGCTGGGCTGAGGTGTCCAGATAATTGGTCAAACGTTGGTCTAGATGTTTCTTGGATGTGATGAATATTTAAATTAGTGGAGTTTAAGTAAAGCAGATCACCCTCCATGTTGTGGGCGGGCCTTATCCAATCAGCTGAAGGCCTGAACAGAACGAAGGCTGATCTCCCCCAAGAGAGACGGAATTCTGCCATCTGACTGCCTTTGGACTTGAACAGCAACTATTCCCTGAGTCTCCAGCCTGCCAGCATACCTCACCAGACTTTAGACTTGCCAAGCCTCCACATACAAATGAGCTAATTACTTAAAACAAATAACTCTCTCCCTCTCTCTCTCCCTATGTGTATGTATACATATACGTATAAATGCATGCATCCCTTTCTGGTTGGTTCTGTTTCCTCATCCACAGAAGCGGATCTCTGGCTGCTATTATTATTACTTCCTTCCTGTGTTCATTGGAAATGTTTTAACATTGATATTAACTGGTGATAGGAAGGTAGTGTGGCAAAACAGAATGAACACGGGACCCACTAATTCCACTAATGAGTGGTGTAATCTTGAGCAAATCACTTACTTCCCTGGGCCTCCTCCTAGATTATATAGAAGATTCCTGAAGGTCCTCCTAGTTTCAAAATCCACAGCAGGAACCCTAACATGTCAATGAAAGGAGAGTCACTGCCTGTTCTGTTGGCCCTTACCAAGCCTTGGGACTTGCAGCTTTAGAAGGCAGTCTCCTATCTCTGCTGTATTTCCCCTTGTTGGAAATCTCATTTCTTTTCCAGCAGTCCCTCACCATTTTGAACCTGGGGTGGGGGTAGGGGGGCAAAGGTCAGAGCACAGAAGAATGCTATGGAGACAGTTCATCAGAGAGAAGGAGGGAGCAGAAAGATGTTCCAGTGCAGGGAGAAGCTGAGAAGAGGGAGGAAGAGAGAAGGAAGGCATGTGAAACAGAGCTCTGACTCACCGCCCCATTCAGATAAAACCCTCCAGGGTAGGGTGGGTCTGAGCCTGCCCTGGCACATCTAGGCGGAGTTGGAGAAATCTAGAAAGGCTGTGGCTAGGGCTTTGCTTCCCCAGGTACAGACTGGGAGAGCCACAAGCCTTTGGGATAGATCTGCATTTCCAAAGGGTGCCATGCACATCAAGAGATAGGGACCATTGGGCCGCATTGGTGAAGTGGGTGCCTATACCAACAAGGCCTGGGATGGCCTCACGCTCACCCCCTCATCAAGCCACTCTTGACTTCAGCAGAGCACAGAGAAGATCTAGAAAGTTCTCAGGGACCAGTGAAAGGGGTAGTGAAGGTAGCTGAGAATTAAGAACTGTGAAACTTGCCTGCAAAGGTTCACTGAGACACAAGATGGGGAAACCTGTGGCAGTGGCCACAGGGAGGTCTGTTCAGGTCTGGGGGCCTGATGGAGGATGTGACAAAGTCCCAGAGAATCAGCAGAACCAGTGAAATCCCAGGTAGGCCTCCGACAGCAGGGAAGGTAGCTGTGTTTGCATTCTTCCCGCTAAGAGAACCTCCAGGAGATAAACCAGACCTCGCCCTGAGGGCACGAGGCTGTGGGGCCAGAAGATGAGGCCCAGAGGACCACATACAGACAAGGGGCTTTTCCCTTCTCCCTTGAGGAGGCCTGGGGCTCTCCCACCCTCCGCCTCAGACATCACCTTGGAAAAGAGTAGAGAATAACTTCCTGAAAAGAGAAAACAGCAGACATGATAGGAAACAAAACATCAGAATATTGACCCAAGGGGGCCTCTTTTGAACCGGGAGAGATTGAGACCTCTTTCACTGGTACATCTGTTTCTGTTGGTATTTTTCCATCTGCTCCTATGGGGGCTTCAGAGTAGAAGGAGGGTGGTTACTAAAATAAAGAAAGTTCCCTTCTGGTTTTGCTCACCTGAGCTGCAGTATGTAAAGTCTGGCCCCATGACAGCTGTGACAGAGAATCAGGAGGGGAGAAGCCTTTCTTGCCTCCATGCCTTGGAAGGAGAGGTGCTCTTCCCTCATGTTGGGAGAGAGAGTGAGGGTCAGTCCCAAGGACACTGGTTGCTTCTGGCATGGGACTTGCTGCCTGTAAGGTGCCATCGTTATGATAATACGGCAGCCAGAAATATGAAGGTTGATTTTTAGAAAGGTGGCTTGAATCTCTCCCTCCTCCTGCTACTACAGCAGGCTGTACAGAGGAGACCTGGGACAGGCACCAGGAATCCAGGGTTTGGGTGGGAAAGCTAAGTCGGAATGTGGCCTTTCCCAGCTGCTGGGAGACCGGCTGGGGGTCTCCACTGTGAGAGCATGTTCCTGTTTGTCAGCCTACCCACCTTTGCCACTAGAAGATTCCAAGAACTGTTTGAGCTGAGGTCTGCAGAAGAGGAACCAGTCTTTCTAAGCCAATGAGAAGAAAGACTGGAGGGTAGCCGGTGGGAGCCAAAATTGTTTCTCTGCACAACCCAAAATCAGCCTGGAGAGCTGAGCGTCCAAGTGATCAGCTCTGCCCATTCTGTCGTCATCTCACTCGACATCAGCCCTCCGTCCCCTTAGCCCGATCACACTGGTCCATGGTTTTTTAAACCAATCCTGTTAATTTTTAGATACAGCTCTCTCAGAAAGCGTTGTTAGTTCTAATACTGCCTCTTGCTATACAGTTACTAGGAAAGCTTTCTTTTTTTCCTTAAAACCTAGTACTTTCTTCAACCATCTCTCTACCACCCCAAATACAGTATTCCGTTCTTACTGGTCACTGCACAGATCCATGTCAGTTGTGTTTGAGGCACAAGTCTCTCCCATCCATCCTGCAAATGTTGTTTTCATATGGCCATCACTATGCACCTACAGTGTGCTAGGCATAGTAGTAGATGCTTTAAATGCATCTTATTTAATCCTTCCCACAGCAGTGTGAACCAAATATCACAAGCCCCATTTTACAGAAGACATGGAGACAGAGAAAGGTAAAATTACCTTTCTAAGGTTTCCAAGTGAGTGACTGGTAAATCCAGGAGTAAAAAAACCCAGGCCTATCTTTAATCAAAGTGTGTGTTCATTCTACTGCCTTCTTTCTCTTCTGTCTGCTCTAACCACAACGCGGCCTGTGGCCACGTACCTCTGCCTTCTCTCCGGCCTGCTGAAAGCTTCCGTGTAGCTTGTCACTGTCACCTTTAAGGAAAGAGAACAGTTTCTGGATTAAGTACTAACTCAAAAAGTCTCACCTGCCCCGAGATACCCTTCGTTTTTTGTGCCCCATTATCAACTGCACCAACAACAGTGAAAATGTGTCTGTGTCTGTGTCTATTCAATATATACTCCTCTGGGTTGTCTAAGAAAACAGATGAAGTAGAGAGAATTGAAATGTTTCAATGCCAGTTTATATTATACTCCACTGCTGTCTCAGGAGACCTGTCCAAATATCAACTCTCAGGCAAAAATGACTTCACCAGAATGTAAATGCAAAAGCAGCAAATGCTCTCCAGAATTTTGTCAGTGTTTTTTCAACATCCTAGTTGTAACATTTTACGGTTGTTCCACAAGGATGGTGCACACCTTTTCCATTGTGCATCTACCATTCATATTAATAGAGTTTGTACCTTCTCCTTTAGAACATGCCCTGGTTTTGTATCCACTGTACTCTCCCCTGCTTGTCATTGGTTCTTTTTCTGTCTCCTTCAAGTAGTTATTGCTAAGTTTTAGAGGTACTAATTAATCATTCCTTTCTTCCCTCTAAGTTTTGAAGCAATTGAATAATAGAAGAGTCAGATGTCCTAATAATAGTTGTACCACTGGCTACCTGGACTGGTGCATGGGGACTGACCCCTCTCTGAATTGCACTTAGCCACCATCCCAGCAATTGGACAGTTGCAGGCCACTCCCCTCAAGGAAGGACCAGGAGCGAAAGGAAGAATGTATACCAGCTACAGGCCATCCAGCCCAAGAAAGGGAGCAACAGAGAGTACAGAAGGTTGAAAAATACATCTACAAATTCCTCCCATCCCTGTATGCATGCCCCTTTGCCCCTGCTCCCATCAAGAAGGGCAATCTATTTCTCTACTCGCTATTAAATCTAGGCCACCCTTGTGACTTGCTTTGCCCAATCAAAAGTAGTAGAATGACATCATGCAATTTCTGAACCAAGGCCTCAAGAGGTTTCTGCATTCTCCTGGAACCCAGTCACCAAGGGAGGAACCCAAGTTAGCTATGCCAGTGGAAAGGTCATGTGGATGAAGACCAAAGTACCCCAACTAAAACTCAGCCAATTGCTGGACCTGTGAATGACATCATCCAGGATCAGCCAACACCATGTCAACATGCCAAGTGACCACAGGCACAAGTGACCCCAACTAACACTACATAGTATGGAGATGAACAATCTCAACTGAGCCCTGCCCGAATTGCCATCCCAAGATTTCAAAATCTTGAGGGGAAAAAAAACAACTTATACATAGCAGAAAATGCTCAGACGTTGCTGTTCAGCCTTACCAATGGTATAAGGGTAATGTGACTCTTAGATGGTTTTCTATGACAATTGAAGAATGGAGTAATATCCCTACCAAGAGTTATAAATTCTGCTCCTATGATACATGCCAAACTCCCCCATAAATGTGAGGGTATTCTTCAAATACTGACCATTATTCAAAGAGGTAATGAAAGGTAGTGTATTTGTTTTTTATTGCTGCTGTCATAAATTAACAAAAACTTGGTGTCTTAAAATGACATGAGTTGATTAACTTTCACTTCTAAAAGTCAGAAGTCCAAAATGGGTCTCACTGGGCTAAAATCAAGATGTTGGAAGGGCTGCATTTTTTTCTGGATGCCCTAGGAAAGATTTTTCTCCTTGTGTTTTTCCAGCTTTTAGAGACTTTCCACATTCTTTGGCTTCTGGCTGCTTTTATCTTCAAAGCCAGCAATGGACAATTGAATCTTTCTCAATGACTAACCTCCCTCTTCCACACTGATGACCCTATAGATTACACTGAACCCACATGGATGACCCAGGATAGACTTCCTATTTTAAAACCATCTGATTAGCGACCTTAATTCCCCCTACAACCTTAATCCCCCTTTGCCATGTGACATACCATATTTTGCTGTGCATAATGCACTCCTGTGCATAGTGCGCACACAAGTTTTTGACCCAAACTTTCAGGAAAAAATCTTTTGTTTTAATTTTTTAATTCAATTTTTTAAATTTCTTTAGAGTACTTGTTTTGTGCCAGGTGCTATTTAAAAGACTTAAACAGGACTTCTGGGCAAGATGGAGGCATAAGTAGATACACTTTGTCTCCTCGCACAACAGAAAGAAGGACAATGACAAATTTAAAAACAAAAAATAACCAGAACTGCCAGAAGATCAAACTGTACGGAAGTCCGACAACCAAGGAGTTAAAGAAGAAACACTCATCCAGACTGGTAGGAGGGGCGGAGTCGGGCAGCCGGGGCGGAGAGGACACACAGCAAGGCAGCGGCTGGTGGACGGGGCGGTCCCACATTTGTGTGCAGATAAACTGGGAGGGATAACTGGTGAGTGAGAGAAACCACGCAACCCAGGGTTCTGGCACAGGAAAAGAAAGCCTCAAAACCTCTACCTACAAAAACCCGTGGGGGTTGCAGTGGTGGGAGAAACTGCCAGCCCCACAGGAGAGTTCATTGGAGAGACCCACAGGGTCCTGGAACATGCACAAACCCACCCACCCAGGAATCAGCACCAGAAGGGCCAAATTTGCTTGTGGGTAGTGGGGGAAGTAACTGAAAGCTGACCAAGAGCCAAGCAAGTGGCATGGTTCCCTCTCAGACCCCTCCCCTACATACAGTGCCGTAAGGCAGCGACATGGGGTGCCTCACCCTGGTGAATACCTTAAGGCTCTGCCCTTCACAATGTAATGGGCGTACTGAGACAAAATATGAGACCAGAAAAAAAGAACAGATTAAAGCTCCAAAAATAGAACTAAGTGATGAAGAGATAGCCAACTTATCAGATGCAGAGTTCAAAACACTGGTAATCTGGATGCTCACAGAAATGGTGGAGTATGGTCGCAAAATGAAGGAAAAAGTGAAGGCTATGCAAAGTGAAATAAAGAAAAATATACGGGGAACCAACAGTGAAGGGAAGGAAACCGGGACTCAAATCAACAATTTGGAGTAGAAAGAAGAAATAAACATTCAACCAGAACAGAATGAAGAAAACAAGAATTCAAAAAAAATGAGGCGAGGTGGAGGAACCTCTGGGATAACTTTAAATGCTCCAACATCTGAATCATAGGGATTCCAGAAGGAGAAGAGGAAGAGCAAGACATTGAAAACTTATTTGGAAAAATAATGAAGGAGAACTTCCCCAATCTGGCAAAGGAAATAGACTTACAGGAAGTCCAGGGAGCTCAGAAAATCCCAAAGTAGTTGCACCCAAGGAAGCACACACCAAGGCACATCATAATGACATTACCCAAGATTAAAGATAAGGAGAGAACCTTAAAGGCAGCAGGAGAAAAGGAGACAGTTACCTACAAAGGAGTTCCCATAAGACTATCAACTGATTTCTCAAAAGAAATCTTACAGGCAAAAAGGGGCTATTCAAAGTCATGAAAGGCAAGGGTCTATATCCAAGATTACTCTATCTGGCAAAGCTATCATTTAGAATGGAAGGGCAGATAAAGTGCTTCCCAGATAATGTAAAGTTAAAGGAGTTCATCATCACCAAGCCCTTATTAAGTGAAATATTAAAGGGACTAATCTAAGAAAAAGAAGATGATCAAAAATATGAACAGTAAAAATGATAAACAATTATCAACAACTGAACTAAAAAAACAAAAACGAAGACAAACTAAGCAAACAGCTGGAACAGGAACAGAATCACAGAAATGGGGATCACATGGAGGCTTATCATCAGGGATGGGGAGGAGGGAGAATGGGGGAAAAGGTCCAGGGAATAAGAAGCATAAATGGTAGGTACAAAATAGACAGGGGGAGGTTAAGAATAGTATAGAAAATGGAGAAGCCAAAGAACTTATATGTATGACTCATGGACATGAACTAAGTGGGGGAATGCTGGTGGGGCCGGGGTGGGGGGTGGCAGGGCGGAGGGGAATAAAAGGGAGGAAAAATGGGGGGAGAAAAAGAAAAAAAATTTTCTTATTTATTTATATTTAGAAACAAAACCAATTATTGTGTTCCAGGATATTATTTTGCATATAGATATTGTTATTGCTTTCTAGAATTACACTTTTAATGCATAAGCATAAATAAAAGAATTAAAAACGTTTATATAGATATGGAATTAGTACCACCCATGTATAATGCGCATCCTTATTTTTCCCTCAAAAATTTGGGCAAAAAAGTGTGCATTTTACATAGCAAAATACAATAACATGTTCACAGGTTCCAGGGATTAGGAAGTGAATGTATTTCCATCTACCACAAATAATGATCTCAGAAAAAGCAGCATCACACTCCTCTGTGAGGATTAACACACTTTGCTTGCGCCTCTCCTAACAGCTTTAAAGTGCCCTAAAAGTAGGACTAATAAGCTGTATATTTATGACATGTTTTGGAGCTGATCACATATGACAGAAATGGAACCTTATTGAAAACAAAATACATTTTAGTATTTTGCTTCACTCTAATACTCCTGTGAAGGCCAAGTTGACAAGCAACCCAATTTTCCTCTCAATCATGTCGCCCATAACGATTTTGCTTGGGGCCTTCAGCTTGGACCCTGTCAACAAGACAGACCTCGCTGAGTAAAAGGCAGTCTGTTTTGGTCTGTCAGATGCTACACGGTTTCTGATGTCAGGGACAGGGATAGCACCCCATGTCCCCCGTTTCCATCAGTCTACTGAATAGAAGGAGAGAAGAAACACAACAGGCTCCCTTGCCAGAAGCCAGAGAAGGAGATGGATGGGTTAAAGAATCCAGAACTTTTCTACCTGCTTGGCCATTTTATCCTTGTAACTGCATACTAAAAGGATGATTAAAAAGAGGGCAAATTGTACCAGGTAGGTGCATGGACTCATCTCATTTGTTGAAAGGTACAAGATACAAAGGTGATGGGCATTCATTCACCCAAGGCCCTATAAATTAAGGAAGTGAGTGTGAGAAGGGTCATGTAGTAACTTTAGGGGAACATATACAAAGGGAAAACATGGATCAATCATGCTAACGCTGCTCTTTTGAGTGTGTGTGTGTGTGTGTGTGTGTGTGTGCACTCATATGTGTTCAGGGAGGGCAGTTGAGGGCAGACACACAAGAGACCAGCAGCAGACCTGAGAATAGGTGAGTCAACATGTAAATCAGGATAATTTGACAAGAGACTATGCAAAAGAGGTCAATGCCAAGTCAGGGTGCCAGAGACACTACACTGGTTAAGGTATGGGCTTTGGAGACGAGAGTGCAAGACCCAGCTACACCCCGCCTCTGCCAGACATGAGTGAGGACCTTGGATAAGATATTTCATTTGGTTTCCTCATCTATAAAATGATAAAAATAAATACTTGCTTCATAGCATCCTGTAACAGATTGTTACATTGCATGCCACCAATGATCTCCTAGGATCCATGCCCTTGTGTATCCCCCACCCCACTGTTGCTACACTTTGCCATGTGATTTGCTTTGACTGATAGGATATCATCAAATGGGACACCAACAGAGGCTGATAAGTGTTTGCATAGTGGGGTTTTCCCTCTTGGAGTACTGCCGCCACCACCTAAGAAACCTAAGATTCCTTGCTGGGAAGACCACTTGGAGGAGAACCAACATACCCCAGCTCATCACTAGATATGCTGTGACCACCATCTTGGACCATTCCATGCTAGTTGAGCCCCATGGGTAGATGACTGCTGTCTACATGACTGACCCTAAGCAAAACCAAAGAATAACAGTCCAGCCAAATTGTGGAAAGCTCATCACATAGGCAGAGAGGATCCTTCGAGTTTTGTACCATTCAATGAATGAGATGAGTCCCTGCCCCTTCCTGGTACAAACTGTCAAATTTTTAATCACTCTTTGGTGTTCAATTACAAGAAGATAATGACCAAGCAGGCAGAAAAGTTCTGAATGTTTTAATCCATTCTTCTCTTTCTCTGGCTTCTTGCAGGGGAGCCTGCTGCATTACTGTGCTTATTGCAGAGTAAATAGTTGTTTGAAACCACTAAGTTTGGGATGGTTTATTATGTAGAAACAGTTAAGTGAGACAGGCTCTTATCAGGATTAAACCAGGTAAGCAAAGGGCCCAGCAGAAAGCACTCTATATAAGGCGCTAACCACCTTGCCTCAAGTCCAGGCCTACCTAATCCTACATTTCATCTGTACCCAGCCCAACTTCAACCGCCTAAGTACTTTCTCTACATCCGCTCCAAATAAAGTAAACACAGTATCAAGTCAGGGAAAATCATAGGTTTACATTTTTTTTAGTGTTTTAAAAAAACTGACTTCAGTGTACTAGAGCAAAATGATTAAAAATCAGATAATGTTAATGCTACGAATCTTAAAATGAAAAACAGTAAGTAGTCCCTTGTCCTACTACTCCCACCCCCTAATCTAATCTCTTATAATTTTAGGAGGCCAAAGTTATACTCATACCCAAACCAGGCGAACACATTACAAAAGATAAAAACCATGAACACAGATGCAAAAATCCTTAACAAAACATGAGTAAACTGAATTCAGCACTATATAAAAAATATATGATACATCATAACCGAGAGGGTTTTATCCCAAGAATGCAAGGTTAATTCAACACTAGAAAGCCAGGTAATATAACCCACCATCAAAACGAAGAGCAGTCCCCAATAAACTTCCTGTACACCAATCTCCAACTCAGAATCTGCTTCTGGGAAATCCAACTTGAGAAAAATGTGCTAAGTGCTATTTATTGGCTTAAGCAAGGACACGGCATGATTTATGTTTTAGAATGAGTTTCAGCAGCGCATATCAAGATGGGGAAGAAATTAAAGTCAAGAAGATCAGTCAGGAAATTGGTGCAAGAACGGGATGGTGAGAGGCCACAGCAGAGCAGAGTCAGGGACAATGGAGAGAAGAGTCAGACGTGAGGCTGGGTGGCTCAGATGACACTGAAGTTCTGAGCCCTGACAACTCTGTGAACAGTGACATTCTTCCCAGGATAGAAAATCCAACATACAAAGTAGGTTTGTGGGGGAAGTTAGGAACACTCACCTCAGCCCTATGAAGTATGTTTTCCAGCTGCACCAGACCTTTCTGAACCTTTGCCTCCTCATCGGAAAGTTATGTCCCCCAGGGCACATACCTAATGCAGAGCCCTAGGCCCTCCATCACTTGGTCCCTGCCTGCTTCTCCAACCTCCTCCTCCTTCCCTCTCCTTCCTACCCTCCACCCATCCACACTAACCCTCCTTCTGACCTCAGACCAGGATGACTCATTCTCATCTCAGGGCCTTTGCCCTTAATGAGCCTGGTCCTCAGAAATCTTCCCCCCACGATCTTCCCATGGCTGCCTCCTCCTCCTCCTCATTGAGGCTTCTGTTCCTTGTCACCTGCCACTGAGGCCTTCTCTGCCCTTCCTAGCAAAACAGCCCCTCCAACCAGACAGTCAACCTACGTCACAGTACGTGCTTTGTCTTCTTGATGGCACATAGACACACCTTAAATTATCTTATTTCCTTTTACTTGTATTGTTGACCTCTACAGGAAGGGGGCCCCTTGAGCACAGAGGCTTGGCTTTGTTTATCACTATTCCCACAGCAATGGAACCCTGCCTGGCACAGAATCGACCCCCAGGAAGTGTACATTGACTGGCTAATGAGTAGATAGCAGAACCGGTTATCGGCTGGGCAACCCCCTGTCCCACTGATGCCAAGAGGTTTTCTGGGATACGGGGCTTTCAGTGCAAGAACCAGGAAAATCTCAGGTAAACCAGGAGAACTGGTCACCCTGACTCAAAGCCAGATATTCTAACTCTACCTTGTCTGTGGTCCTTCCTCTGCCCTGCCCTTGGGACTCCAGGACACCTCATATCAAGTCAAAGCCCTCGTGCTTTACATCAGTACCAGACACATGGGAGCAAACAACAGATACGGGTTGAGTGAATGAATGAATGAAACACATGACAGCTCGGTTAAGTAGAAGCTGAACAGAATATCCTATATTAGATCCTTGGTTTGAACTAATTGGCTTGTCTGCTTAGCCACACCATGCCATGGATAAGCCAGGCATCTGGCATCCTATGTTGTGAGCTACATGGAAGTCCTCGGGCAGTCGGCTGTTTGTGTCTCTCTGTTCTCTCCACTGAGGGGCTGCTGGGTCCCAGCTGTAAACCACAGGCCCACATTGAAGGAGCGGGGGTGGGCTCACAAAGCAAGGCAGGAGAAACACAGATGGAAAATCCAGAACAATGGCTCCGCTACATTAGAAATTGTTTTTCTACAGGAACATTTTCCTTGGGAATATTCTTCCTTCTCATTTGAGTTGGGTAGCAAACCCAACAGTTCTGTACATGGGGATGGAAAAGGGAGGGATGCACAAAGGTTGGACTGGTTGGCCTCCTCTCGCATTAGCCTCAGTGAGGCGCCACAGGAGTGGGACAAGGTAAGTGCACATGCCCAGGCAAAGAAGGGGCTTCTTTATGGGATGGGGGAGTGGGAGGTAAGTAAGACTGCTCTGGTAATCCAGCTCTGAGCCAAGAGCCAAGGGACAGAACCCTCCTGCATGGGGCACAGGTTCCAGGCCTCAGAGTCTCTGCAGCAAGAGACAACGGGCATTAGAACCCAAATAACCGAGTATGAATCCCAGCTCTGCCAATTAACATACTTTTGACCTTGGGCAGATTATTTAACCCCTCTAGGCCCTGGTTTCCTCATCTGTACACTGGGACTGCCCTGAGACTTGGAGATTATGCATCTAAAGCACTTGGCACACACTAGGCACTGGTAAATGGTGGTCATCACTACGATCATTACATCACACTTTTACATCCAAGGGAATGCAGCTTGGGCTAGAGGTGGGCGGTGCTTTTGTCCATGGATTAACAGACAGCCATGATCAATCCAGCCATAACTTACGAGCTGACCTGGGCATCCTCCGGGCAAGATGGGAGTAATGGAGCTGGTAGTTTGGGATTTTCTCAACACAGGCTGACTAAACCCTCCCCCACCCTCCAGGACGAATTCCTGACTTTCATTTAAATTTAACAGACTTGGATTTAACGAGATAGCTATTATACTTTAAATAAATACTAACTGGCCAGAAATGCAATGTTCACTGCGAATCAGGAACAAGAGAGGCCACCTCAGTGAAATCTCTGGTCTATCTCAAGCACAGCTTTGAATAATTAATTTGCTATTTTGATAATACACAATGACTGGTCTATTAAGCCAAGAACCCTGCATTTATAAAATGCTAACATAGTGGCAAGCAAACAAAACCTGAGTCAATAGTTGCCTCGCCAGTTATTAAAAGCTCTTCTCCCCAAGGATTGTGTGGGAGGCAGACCACATGGGGGGGCAGGGGGACTGGGGAGGAGCAGGCTGCGTGGAAGCTGAAGGAACATACAGGAGGCTATTGAAAGCCAGATGCTGCTCAGGTGGGGAGGAGGGTCGTCACTATGACAGTTTGAGGTTGGTGCCAAGGAAACCACCTGGGTTCCCCACCAGTGCTGTACCACCCCTATAACAGCTAGCCAGAACACTTGCTCTTTGTTTGAACTTTCTGGAAGTTTTTTATTGCCCAAACGTGGGGCTTAGAGGCAGGCGAGGTATGTAGAATGTGGTATACAGAACCTTAGGACCTTTCACACCAAGAATAATAAAGAATTGAAGAATTCAGCCCCTATGTTGTAACAGTTGACTACCCAGGGCAGATGTTAACGGTATGGGTTTTAAAGAGGAAACAATTAGGATGCTATCGATTGTACATAAAAGCAACCCCAACTCCAAACAGTTTACACATTAAGGAAATTGATTCTTGCCCAATAGGAAATTCTGAAATATATAGGTTTCTCAGTTGGGGTTAGGCTCAACTGCACATAAGAGAAAACACAAATAACAATGGCTTATATGAGATAGAGGTCTGTATTTCTCTCACATAACAGCCCAGAATAAACAGTTAAAGCTGGTAAAGCAACTCCGCAGTCAGCAGGGGCCCACACTTTCTGCACTGCCATCTGTAGCACGTGGCGTCCATCTTCAAGTTAGCCTCACGGTTAAATAACAACTGTCATAGCTCTGGCTATGTCCACGCTCCAGGATGTAGGAAGGTCAAGAGGGTCAGGGCAAAGGGCCACTTAACGTTTCATTAGCTTCCTACAGTGACAAGGGAGTCTGGAAAATGTGGTTTTATATCTGTGTACATTGCTACATCCATCAACATAGATTTCCTGTTAGTAAGGAAGAGAATGGATATTGGGAGGCACCTAGTAGTTTTTGCTGCTGGAGGCACCAAGGATGGGTTATTTAGTGACTCGCCCCACCAATGAGGACCTGGAGTCTCTCTAGCTCTCCCTTGCCATCTTACCTGGTCCTCAGAGTGGTAGCAAGTGGCTATGCAGTGGTCCCAAATGTCTCACCCAGGCATGATGATGTCTGGAGGAGGAAGAGGGGAAACTACCCCTATAGTTCTCCCTTGGAAGTGTGAAAACTTTTTACCAAAATCCCATCAGCAGGTTTCCAATGATAAGAGCCAGGGCCAAGGGACGAACGGTCCCTCCCCTGCAGGTGAGGGTGAGGGCACAGCCCTGCAGCACTGCCTCCAGGGGGGAGGTTGGAAGCCTTAGCCAAATTCAGGTTCGATTAGGAAAGCAGAAGGGTGTGGGTAGGAGTTGGTTTCAAGAACCAACTCCACCAAGTTCCAGCTCTGGACCTTAGGTGGACCTTGAATGAATGCCTCCAAGCTCGGCTTTCCTCCTCTGTCAAACAGTGAAAACAATGACTACCTTGTAGAGCACTGCGAGGCTCAAATGAGATCATATATGTAAACTATGTGTATGTAATTTTACCGTCCTGTGTATGTGACCTGCTCCATGCTCATGTGACACAAGGAATGCCATAGGTGCTTATTTGTCAAATAAATTGGATCCCAGTCACACACCAGATTGGAAGGAGTCCCAGTCATCATACTTTTGAGGCCTCCCTTCCCCCGGGTCATAAAATCCTAAAAGGAGGCCACCAAACTGTCACTTTCAAGGAGGAAAGAGCCCTGAATCATTATAACAGTGGTTAAGCGTGCCCTCTATGCCATGCACTCTAAGTGGTCTACATAAATGAACTCATTCAATGTCCCCAGAACTCTGCTGGTCCATGGCCCCCCACATGCTGTCTGATGACACTGTTCCAGGCTGCAATGGGGTAACACTCACCAGGTCCCTCCTCATGCCAAGCTCCCTCAGAGCCAAGCAAAGCCCTGGAGGCCCCTTGTCTGGGACCTCCAGACCTCAGTTCTTCATGCCCTGTTCTCTCAGCCGTCCTTATAATAATCATTCTCCTCCACCGTGACCCTCAGCCTCAGACGCACTGCTGTAGAGTGGACCTAAGATGGAGAACCGGGAAGGTCAGCGGCGTAACTCAATCTGAATCCGAAGGCCTGAGAACCCAGGAGGTCAGTGGCGAAAGTCCACATTCAAAGACCTGATGATCAAGAGGTCAGTGATATAAGTCCTTGTCTGAATCCAAAGGCCTAAGAACCAGGAAGGAGGAGATGGATGTCCCAGTTCAAAGAAAAAGAGCAAATTCACCCTTCTTTCACCTTTTTGTTCTATTCATGCCTTGAACAGATTGGATGATGCCCACCCACACTGGGGAAGGCGATCTTCTTTTCTCAGTCTACCATTCAAATGCTAATCTCTTCCAGAAACCTCCCTCACAGACATACCAACAAATAATGTTTTACCAGCGACCTGGGCATCCTTTAGCCCAGTCAAAGTGACACCTAAAATTACCTATTACATCCTGGCTCCTGGCTTTTTTTTAAACTATATTTTATTGATTATGCTATTACAGTTATCCCATTTTTTTCCCCTCCCCTTTATCCTCCTCTGCCCTGTGTTCCTGGCTTTTAATGACCCTCAAGTCCCTCTCCCCTCATTTTCATCTCCACTGCTACCACCCAAGCTCAGACTCTTCCCATCTTAATTCCTGGCCCATTGGGGCAGCTTTTTAATGGTCACCTAACTAATCTGCCTTTTGATAACCTGGTGCCATGAAGCATGAATCATTCATTCTAAAGCATTCCCTTGATCGTTTCAGTCTGCTCAAAAATACGTGATGAGGATAATGAATTTAAGCATGCCAGGAATATAGAAAAAAAATTAAGAAAAAGAAGAAAGTCTTTTCCAATTTCCTTTCCCCAATGTCATCGCTATTAACAGTATTCTCCTGGACTCATATATTTTACGCTTTTTTTTTTTCCAACAAAGCATAGTACAGCTTTATCAAAATTACTACAAGAGAGGAACTTCCCTGAAATCACATTTTAAAAAAAGAAATCATCCCTACATGATTCCTAGAGCCACATTCACTCAAAATAATGGAAGTTTAAACTCAACTGCCCTGCTGGGGGAGTATTCCGAAGGCCACAACTTGTTGTTGCATTCCCCTTGTTTCATTCTCCACTGGCTTCACTGGCGCACAGTATTGTCTGAAATGTCATGTTTATTCCAGTTATGGCCAAAGGCAGCACAAAATTCACCATATTTTTAATTCCAATAAAACTACTCAGTTGAATGGTCCTGTTCCAGCAACTTTATAGAGATTAGAACACCCTACATCTGAAGATGCAGAGGAATAAAGCTTTTCCTGCGTGTCTTAGAAAAGCACTTCCCCAAGGGCTCTCACAACTGGTATAAACTCCTGGTCGTTCATGATGTTTTGGACTCTCAATGATGCTCAAAAGAGCAGACTCCAAGACTTGGCTTCAAATTATGTTAATATAGTGCTGGCTCTGGGGGAAAAACTCTATCATAATTGCCAATTTGTATAGTTAAGACAGAGACTGTTCTCTGTTCTGTGACTGATCTCAGGGCAGCCAGGGATTGGTGGCGCAGCTGCCAGGCCAGAGGCCTCCTGAGCTGGCTTTCCAACATGGAGAAGGTGTTAGGACCAGGTGACTTGGGACACACGGGCTCTACCACTTCAAAGCTGTGCAAACTTGAGCACTATACTTCAGCTCTCTGAACCTTCGTTTTCTACTTTGTAAACGAGCTATAAATCCCACCTGAAAGGGTGGGGAGGCTATGTGGGCTGCCCGCCCATAGCAAGTCTCAGGAAATGTATCAGTTATTAGCCTATCCCTGGTTGTTCCCAGATGAAGCTCCTACTTTTAAATAAGTAGCTTCTGACCATCTCCCCCAGCAACCCTCACCTCCAGAAAGAAAAAAAAAAAAGTCACATGGAAGGAGAGGGTGCCTCAGAAGAGGATGTATTGACACTGGGAATGATGTTTATGGCTGAGAGGAGGGGAAGTGGCCTCAGTGGTGTTGATGTTGCCAAGACACATTGCTAGGACACAGGAGGTCCCCCAAGCCCCTTTCTGACTAGCTGCGCTCCCCACCGCTCACTTTATCCTCAACCTTTCAGACCCTGGCGGGGCTCCTCTTTCCTGGGAAACACAGATGGTCAGCACTGAAAATGCAGTCTGGGTTTGAATTTGCCCCATACCGGACTGGCTAAATAATTCAGCTGCCTCGGGGCAATGAAATGCCCTCTCTCTCCCTCTTCTCTCTCTCTCTCTCTCTCTCTCTCACTCACACACACACACACACACACACCCCACTGCATACCTTCCATGTGCCTCACATTCCATGCCTCTCAATCACCATAAAATAACAGCTACTGATGGAAAAATCAGAAATGCACCATTACTTTTCTTTACCCTAATAAAGGTCTCAAACTCCCTTTCTAATGTGAGAGGCAGCACTAAACAAATTTATGGAGATTTTAGACCTGCTAACTGTTGGAGCCAAAAAGACAAGTATTGTTACTGTTGTGCGGGTATGTTTGCCATCTAATCAACATTTATTCAGACCGCAGGCAGATGTGTCACTGTGATGTATCACTAGGCACAGGAATGACGAATCATGCTGTTTGCTTTTGATTTTTATTGGCTCCTTAGAAAAGATGCACAAAAATACATTCTGTTGAGACTTTACAGCATAGCTCTACGTATTTTATTAGTTGCTACGGTTTTCTCATTATTATGTAAAAGTAATGCAGGGTGGTAATTTTTGAAAAATCAACGCAGAAGTGTTGGGGTGGATGCATATAAAATGAGGGTTCAGCACAGAGCTTTCTTCCTATATACTACCGACCTCGTCACATGGCAGAAGCTGGATGAGCCAATAGTGGAGAATGGCTGTCCCAAAATGGACCAATCAGATTCCCTCTCCATGGGATGTGAAAGCTTGAATGGAAGGTGACTGGAGCTGGGACACCCTCTGCCTGCACCTGTGAGAGAAGGTGCTTACCTACTTGGGAATGCATAGTTCTGGTGCTTTCCAATGCCCAAGTTTCTGTCCCTCCACTGATGCTGAGAACTAGTCCAATATCCCATCAAATCCTATTTTTGCTTCTTGACTTAGCCAAAGACGTCTCAACTGACTCCAGTGCAGTGATTACAAATTTTACAATCACTCAAAGACAGGGTTACCAACATGTCACATTCTTTATTATTCTATATTTGATCTTATCTTAACTGGAGCCTCCGCACACACACCCATTGATACTTACAGAGCGCACTTTCCCCAAATGCTCTCTGGTGTCTAAAGTCAAAATGTGTGTGGTACATAGTGCCTCCCACACACAGCGACCTACTTGAGGGATAACACTATTGACAGCTTGGTATGCATCCTCCAGACATGTCTCTGCACAGCTGAGTATGTGGTCGGAAATACTTACTGAGTCCCTACTATAGGCCAGAACCTGTATTGGAACTTTTCACCTGCTCTCTTTTATCTAATCCTATGTCTCATCTAATGTTCACAATATTCCTGTGAGGCAAGAATAATATCCTATCTTCCAAATGAGAAAACCAAGGTAGGAAGACTTCCATGGGGTCCAGCTACCCTCCTCGATCCTAAACAGCCATGCTGACCTGTCATCATCCCCGCCTCAATGACCGTCTCAATGGGGAAAGACGACAAGGTCAAGTACCTTGCTTTGGCCTGTTGGCTTGGTTTTACCCTCTGTGAGCCAGGGTATCATGCATGGGAGCAGAGAAGAAAGAATTTTTGTTTCTTACCATTTCCTCTTTGCCATGTGAGAGTCGTTTTATGATCTTTTTCTGTTAGAAAATCCAATAATTGGCGATTTCCGCTCTGATTTGACTCCCTTTGATTAAATCCTCTGTCGACCAACAGAAACAGGCAAGCAAAAAGAAAAAAGATTTCAAAATAACCTCTTTTTCCCTAACCCTTCTGATTTTTCTTTCCCTCCTCCTACCGTCATAGCTGCTCTTACGAGAAATAGAAAGAGCCATTGGATGGGAGGAAAGCTTTTAAATATTCCAACTTTTTAGGAATGGTCCCTCAGTTCGTTTTTCTGCCCTTCTAACTGGAGTTTTAATGAACATAACGTCCATGTAACATGGACATGTAACCACGTGGAAAACTAGAGGTAGCGACAGAGTCTGCAGATGGGAACGGAACTGAGCAAAGAAGAATGTCATGCAAGAGCCCGGATGCCAAAGCTAGGGAAAGTGCATTCAAGCTCCAGGTCTGCCAGGAACTAGCTAGGTTCCCAGGGCTCCTCACACAACCCTCCGACACTCAGCTTCCTCTTTCATCAAACAGAAACAGTCACTAACACTTGCCCCACCCTCCATCCCTAGCAGGTTGTTGTGAAAATGCAGCCCGGATGGCATGGGAAAGTGCTGAGATGAGCTGCAAGGAGCTATATAAATATATCACCATCGTTATTCCTCAGCCCTTCTCCTGCTATTCCGTAGGCCCTTATCATCCCTAAAATGCTGCTGTTCTTAAACTCAGGAAGGCAAGACATGACCTCTGAGGCTTCCCCTGTCCTTATTTCCTCGGGTGAAATGGAAAGGAACCAGAGATACTCAGGAGCAAGTCTCAGTGCATGGAGAGTAACATACACACCCAAAGGCACCTTCCCTGCTTCCCTGCGGCAATCTGTGAGGGGACATTATGACAAGCGTTCTTTCATCGCCATCCTTACTCAGGCTTTTCTGGTCCCGAGACAGGGACAGTGCAGTCCCAAGAGTATTAGATCAGCCCACTCCTTTTCCAACCACTGTTATCCCACCTGCCAAGATAACAGGGAGCATTCCATGCTGCAACAGATCTCTCAGTAGATGGGCTCAAGCACACAGCAGAGAAGAGGACAGGAGTAAGTAAGCACCTGTTCCAAACATTCTTGGAGTAAGATAGTGTGCCAGAACCCAGGAAGAGACAGTTCCCAGTAAGAGGGCCTTTTGCTGACTCACCAGGGTGTTTCTTGGCCCCAGGAGGCCATGCACTATTGTAGTGAACATAACCTCGGTCTTCTAGCAGACCAGGTTGGAATTCCTCTCCTGTTAGTTAGCAGAAGTCTCCCAGGCCAAGTCTTACTTCTCATGATGCCCCAGTTTTCCCATCAATGAAATGGGGGGATATAAATACCTCCCAGGGCAGGAGTGGGGCAGTCTTAAAGATTAAGTGCATGGAAAGCTCTCGGCACACTGCGTTGCACGTAGGAAGTACCCTGGAGATGTTGAGTTGTGTCCGGCTGATTTCCCCTCCCCATTCGATCACAAGAGAAACCCTGACGGTCTGCTGATCTGAGGTAGCATCTGAGATCCCGAGGACACCTGCATGGGAGCAGCCCTGGGCTACGTGAAGTAAGAGGGAAATTTTGTCTGTGTGTCCACAAAGGAAGGATGAAGAGAGAAAGGGGGGAAAGGACAACTAGATGACAAAGGAAGGCGTTGCACAATGATGTACAACCCCCCACCCCCCGAGACGCCCACTCCCTGCAATCTTCAGTAAAGTTGCTAAACTCCTATCTTCAGTCCAAGTGGATCTGGTGAGGCAGGGAGTGGTTAAGGCATTGAACTTCACACCCACGTTAATGCATGTTGGAGCCAAGGCAACAAATATGGAAGCAGGAAGTGGAAGCAAAGAGACAAGCTTGAGAAACAAAGCCCTAGGGACTCTCAGAATTAGAGGGAAGGTCTCTGAACCCTCCAAGGCCATGGAATAGGAATTCGGGTCAAGAATAACTGGATATCAAAAGAGTAGGGAAGGACCCTGGCTGGTGTGGCTCAGTGGACTGAGTGCCGGCCCATAAAGCAAAAGGTCAGTGGTTCAATTCCCAGCCAGGGCACAGGCCAGGTCCCAAGTTGGGGGCGTGTGAGAGGTAACCGATCCATGTTTCTCCCACATATCAGCGTTTCTCTCCTTCTCTTTCTCCCTCCTTTCCCCTCTCTCTAAAAATAAATAAATAAAATATTAAAAAAAAAAAGAGTAGGAAAGGGAAAGGTCCTAACAACAGAGTTGCACCATTGCCTTCATCATCACCACCACTGCCATCCTCACCACCACCGTCATCATCAGAGATACTGATTGTCTGCCCACAGACTGCAGAAATCTGGTATTAGGCATTGGAGCCTGGGCCCAGGAAGCCAGCACGTTCTTAACAAGGATTGTGTTACTGAAGAACTTCTCCCTGGTTTTCACCTACCTCATCATTGAAATACGAAGCTCTCTATCTCTCCGTTCACTGTTCCCCACCAGTGCATGTCCGTAAGTCACCCTTTGCCTATGCATCTTCTAGCCTATGTTCTTTCTAGCCTATTTAGTCCAAAAGTGATGGCTTTTCCCTTTGCCTATGCTCTTCTAGCCTATTTAGTCCAAAAGCGATGGCTTTTCCCAGGTCTGGGCGTCCCTCAGCCTCCCACTTAGCCTGCTCACTATTCTGATGACACATGTCTGCACTTCAGTGAGCCCCCAGTTACAAATTACTTACCTGCTGGCCATCATTTTAATGTAAATGGATTTTAAAAAGCAGCAAAGGCATATATTTTCATTTGGAGTTAAGGCATCCATTTTTTATTTGAATTTGAGTTTGGTGTAGAAGAGATGGCAGGAAAAAAATGGCTTCAAGACTAATATAGCTAATGATTATGATGGAGGTCTCCTGAGCAGCCAATATTTCACTTGCAGCCACCTCTGTCCCAGCTTCACTGACTGCAGTACCTTTTTTTTTTTTTCACAGCCACTTCCATTAACACCCACCGCCTATGATGGAACCATTATGATAATATCACAGCTCTCGGCAGCCATGATTGGTCTTGACACATTATCACCCTAAGAGCTCAGCCACATCGCACTATCCTATTTATAATAACCCTTGGCACCAAAATAAAACCTGGTACATACTTATGGGCCACCTTTCATCTGAGGAAATCAGAAAGCTTTACAAGCTTAATTAAGCTTCAGCATCTATCTGACTGATGAGATGTGTGAGGCCTCCAGGAGCTGAGGAAGAACAGCATTCTAATCGCACGCTGAAGGCTCTGGGCGGCGATGAACAAAGAAATCAACAAAGCCTCCTTTAGTGGGAAAGGTTAGTTGAGTCAATTTCTTCAAGGTGGGTTGAAACAGTCACAGGTGACTGATGAAGGGGCCTTGGAGAGTCTCTGATCTGACGCTTCTCAACCTAGGCCGGGCACCTGAGGTTTGTTTCTTTTATGAACAGAGGATTAAGCTAACCCAACACACCCAAGCATTTTTTAAGGACAAGACTGAGCTCCTGAAATGCGGCACATGGCTGTTGAGCGCACATGCTATTCCCACTGCGGGACCAAATGTCCTTCTCCGCCAGGCCATGACCTGTGAACCCCATTTGCCCTTCAAGACTCAACATCTGTCCACTTGGTGAAGCCTTCCTGGACTTCCCTGGCAGAATTTGTTGCTGCCTCCTCCGTGCTCTCCTAGTTTATATTTCTAACCGAAAGTATTTATTGAACACTTTCTAAGTAGTCAGTGTACATCCACACCATAATGTCATGAGGCAGGCGCAGTTAGCATCTCCATTTCTCAGATGAGTTAAGAGGCCCAGAGAGGTTCAAGGACTTTCCCAAGTTAGCACAGTAAGGGCACGACTCGGCCTGGCTGCAGAACACATGTTCCAAAAAGACTTTACCACACTGCCTCCCCGGTAGCACGGTTGCGATGGGAGACGTGCTTATACGTTTGCCCCCCTCTCTGGGTGGTAAGCTAAATGTTTGAGAGGTATATCATTAGGAATCTAACGGCTGCAAAGAACAGATGCCCCGACTCAGAGTGGGTTAAATGATAGCAGAGGTCCACAGGAAGAGCAGCTCTAGAGATGGGTAATTTGGGGGCTTGGCGATATCACAAGGACCCAGGCTCCTTCCATCTTTCTGCCTGGCCATCCTCAATGTGCGGACTTAACTCCCCTTGCACTATGCAATAATCGCCCCAAGTACAGGCCTCAGATCTGGACCTGAACCACAGAGAAAAGATGCCATATTGTTCTCTGTGTTTCTTTGTCATAGGCCAGACATCTTTTCTAGAAACCTCCCTGTGGACACTCCTTCAGGTCTCACTGGCCAGGATGGTGCCACATGCTTATGACCACACCTAAACCAAACACTGGCAAGGGGACTGGTTTAGCACCATCAGGATTCAGCCTCCCCTCCAGCACTAGGCACCAGTTCAGGGGACGGGAGGTATGGACACCTGCCAAGGAGAAGGGAAGTTAGAAGGTGAAAAGGACACAGCCGACGCTCCCTGTTCAGACCTGTCAGACAAGAACAAGTCTGATGCCCTGTCACTTATGCCCCAGTTCTTTGGCCTTTAGCATGTGAACAATAAATGTCAGTTGAACAAAATTATAGTAGAGAAAGAAAGTCATGTCCCCAAATGCCCAGTCCAGAATTCTTACCATCATCCCCTATAACTAGGGTGCGATGACATGTGACTGAGGTGTGTCACAACTGCTCTAAAATTTACTAAATTAATTCCCCAATGCTCTAACCTTTAGATTCTGGTCTCTAACCAGAATCCTGCTTTTTCAAAAGCAGGTCAAAAAGAGAGCTATGTGGAGTAAAGAGAATTATAAAAATGTTAGTCGCCTCATAAATTAAGGGTTCGTGTCAACCTTGACATTCTTTCCAGAACACAGTGTCTTCTTAAAAATGGGACTTGTTCAAGCAGACAGGTTAATTGCAAAGACTATTACATTTCCTGACCTCCTTCTAGATACCCAGTAGGATTTACCTGGAACCAGATGTATATACACCTGCCCCTGATAGCCGGATATGTGAGGATGCGATCGTTTAAACAATTCTTTGGAGACCCAGATCATGGTCATATAGAGAAATACCAAGAAAAAGACAATGATCTTCAAGCGCAAAAATAACATACCCTAGCAGGGAGAAAGAACAGAGAAGAGGGAGACACAAATAATGAAATCGACGCAGAGACATTACAAAGCTACCCAAAGTCACACAGCTAGTGATGGCTGAAGAGGGAGTCATACTCAAGTTTCAAGGAATATTGTAGTCCTCTCTCTGACATGGTCTTTCTATTCCTTTTCATAGAAGATTCTAGAGGGGTGCATTTGGAAGCCTCTGTCTTTGGGAGGGGCTTGTAACTCAGAAGACCCAGAAAAGTCTGGGATCGAAGGAGGCAAGGCAGTGAGAGGAAGCCACCGCTCAAGGCTGGCTGGATGGCTGAAGGCTCTAGGCTTTCAAGAAGAGCTGCCCTGGGATCCTTGGTAGGGTCCAGTTGGCCCAGCTCCATGGAGAAGGAAAAGAGCAAAATGTTCAGAGAAGATGCCCAACTAGGACAGAAAGAGGGTGTCCTGGGAAGGAAAGCCAGTTTATTAAGTGTCTCAAGACCCAAGTAATGCTTTCTGGAGGACAGCAACAGGGAAAGGAGGAGACCCCATCTGGGCAATGAAACTGACACAGGAAGAAAAGGGAGTAACAAAACGGTAATAATTATGAGCCCTTAGCCAGTCATTTAAGCACCTAATAGGGACAAATTTAATCACTACAATAAGCTATAGGATTTGTAACTATTAATTAATTACTGTTAATTATCAGATATTACATAATTCTTGTAATTAGTATTAGTAATACCAATAATATTATTATTACTGCATGAACAGATGAGTACACTGAGACCCAGATAGGTCAAGTAGCTCACCCAAGGTCACACCTGGTTTGTTTTAAAGCCAGCCTGGCTTCAGAGTTCATGCTCTTAACCATTTCACCTAGCAGCAACCCCAAAGAACATTTCAAATCAAAATTTAATCGAGTTGAATCTACTTTGATTTAATGTAATAATTTTACATCTGACATTTTCCTATCAGTTTACAATCTGTGAAGAGTTTTGTTTCCATCATTCTGGAATCTCAGCCCTACCATTCACTTGACTTCAGGTCAGTTACTGGCTATGCTTGAGTTTTCCCATCTGTAAAGTGGGGACAATAATACCTGTTAGGAGGGTTAAAGCCTTAGGCCAAGGCCCTTATAAGCACTCAGTAAGTATCTGCAGCTAACGTTGTGGTGGTTATTAATATCTCACTAGAACTTCATAACAACAGTGTGAGCTAAGATTTTCTAATCTTATTTCTCAGATGCAGAAACTGACACACAGAGAAGGGAAATAACTAGCCAGAAAGGAAACAACCAGAAAGTGGAAACACCGAACTTGGAAAATGTTCCAACTGCAAGCCTGCTGCCCTGCTCCCAGCCTTCAACTCCACCTCCTCTCTCTTCCCTGGGAGGCACTGTTGTATGAACCAGATCATTCCTCAAATAGGACTGTGGAAAACTTTGAGGCAATTGGATGTCGAGGCTCAGGGGGAAGCTCTGATGAATTATATTAAGAAAGTTTTCAAGGTGAAAATCGGTACCAGTGTAGCAACAGATGAGCAGCACCTTTCCTCATTCCCAAGAAACTGCCAGGGGGGCAGATGGGACCAAGGTCACGCACTGTGATGCGCTGTGCTACCCCAGAAACCACAGATGCTTGACCATGGGTGTATGGTGGGGTGTCCTCAGCCCAAGAAGTAAAGGAGAGCAGGAGGGTTTTCCTCTTACAGGTAAAAAGAGGAGCGTTTTTAAACACTGTCTAAAATAAGCAAATGACACTTTAAAACTGCATTCCATGTTGGGTTTTTTGTTTGTTTGTTTGTTTTTGGTTTATTCTTTTGGTTTTCTGTAATTCTGCATGTCAATGAACTCGTTCAAGTTTCGATTAGTGCGTCTTGTTCTGATACTCCGTGAGGTCAGGCCTGGCAAAGATTCCATGATCAAGTCAGTCTGTATTCTGAGGTGTAAGATCTTAGCCGACTTCTTTAAGATCCAGTTTCTTCGTCAGCACCAGTCATGTGATTGGAAAGTTCTGCAAGTTGGGGTATGTAGATTTGAGGCCAGCCTTCCCAGAGTGAAAACCACATGCTTCCTCCTACATTAAGCAGAGGCTTCACTGATATTTTTTCGTTTTAGTTCTTATTTTGTATTCTTTTGTAGTAAGGCATTTAAAAAAAAAGACTTCATATATGCTACTTGCAGAGCTTTATCTCATTAACATTCCAATGATTTACTCAGAAAATCGCTAATGAACACCACTAAGTGCCACACATTGTGTCAGGCAACCATAAAACAGTGACAGACTCCTCATGGACTTTATAATGACCTATCCCTGCCCTTATGTATAGCATTTGTTAACAACTAAAAAGACAGAGACACCAAATACTTTGCATTTCCCCATAGTATCTAGGACATGGTATGGGCCACGTAATATTCTCAGTATTTAACTTAAACGATTAATTGATATAGATCAAGAAGTGAGGGTAAATAAAATGTTCCACATTTAAGTCAGACTTTAGCTGTAATTAATGACCTTGCTGGTATTAGAGACCTCTCCCCAACAGGTGTGCTACATTCCTTTGAGCCCGGAGGTAAGCTGCTGCTCCAGACTCCGATGACAGCACCTCCAGGAAGTCAACTAGAACAAAAGTGGACTGAACCTTGGGACATACTCCTTACCACCCCCTACCACAGGGAAGTTGGTAGAAATAAAATCTTGGATTCATCACACCAGAGTAAAGAAATCACCAGAGGAAAAATGGACCGCCAAACCTCAAGAAGACCTGAAAGTCATCTTTGAAAACAATGACTTATATTCTTTTCATTACTTTTTGCTTAACCCTATATTATAGAGAACTTGTTCCTTTCAAATGAGATTAAAACGTTTGGATATATTTAGCAAAAATGTTCTAAACGTCTCGGGATTTTGTCTTGCAAGAGTAACTTAGGTTGAACAAACTTTCACTACATGTCTTATAGGCATTTGTACTCCCTGGGAAAGCCTTTGAAATTATACTCTGTTAAACATATCAATAAAAAATAACCTACTCCGATATTTATAATTGGGAACCTGTGGTAACTCTAAAGGACAGGGAAAATATTTTCCTTAAAATTGACTAATGTCGCCCCAGCTGGAGAATGTGCCACTTTTGTCAGTTGTACTAAAAACTGTTTTGTGCTTTATCGTAGTTTGTTGTTGTATACAGTGTGCCCCCTTACGTGGATCTGCACTTAAACGTATTCCTAAGCCCCATACGGGACGGTCTAATGCTAAGATACGTGCTCAACAACAAAATGAGTTTCTTCAATGACTTGCATATGATACTGATCTTACAGAAATAAGATAGTTTAAACTAACAGTGGGGGAATGATGGGAGGCTCAAGTGTTGGAAAAATTTTAGTTTCAGGTAATAGGTAATAAGCTTAGTAATCAGTGCAGGTAAAAAGTTATTGTTTCAGGAGCTGACGTTATCGCCCACCCTGACTCCAGGAGACCATAAGCAGTTCTACCTTTGTGCCTCAGGAGGACTGCAAACAATCAAAACGGCATCTGAGCCACCGTGCTCCAGGCTGAAACGTCCACACCCAAGCCACAGATAAAGACCACCACCCAGGGCGCAGGTAAAGAATGCTGCAGCTTTTATCTGATTAACTTTTTCCCTGAATAAATAGGGTCAGTTGAAAATGGAATTTAAGACAGTCTGTTAGGGTACAAACCCGCCATCTTCTCAGATTGCTGGCCATCTGAATAAAGTGCCCTATAAAGATTAAAAAAACATTAATTGTTCCATTAAAAATGTGCACACTTTTCTCTAATTAGATGATATTCTACTTATGCCCACAAGGTGGAGATCTTGCTTACAGTTTACCCAAGCTGAAAGTAATGCACTTGGGGGAAAAAAAGGAAAAAAAAAAATCTCAACAAAAGTTACAACAAAAAGACAAAAAATTAAATGGAATTTATTGAGCCCCTCTTTAGTAGGATATACCATGTTAGCTCTTAGGAGAAATAGAAAGTTGATAAGACATAGTCCCTGCTTTCTAGGGAATGTTAGGAGTAAGGAGCTTGCACAGAACATGAAGACCGTGCCCTTCAATGAATTAGTATGTTTCGATGTGTCCATATGGGAGCAATAGTAATCTCATCATCAGATAAGATCTATAAAAAGGCAATGATATAGCCACTGTATGATGCAGAACAGATGTAACAAAGATCAATATGGAAACACTTGGAGGTATACTGAGTTGGTCCTGGAAAGCCCTCTGTGTGGTCTGATGCCTTTGCTCAGCCACAAACATTAGGGTGTCTGCCCTATAGCTCTAGAACATTCATTCTTTGGAGAATAAAATATACTCAGTGCCAGTTGATGACCTAATACAGTTGCAACCCCCATGTGCAGCTTTTGGGGAATAAAAAGAGAGAGAAAAAAACACATGTAAGGAGACATTTAAAACTCTTGCTTTCAGGAGGTAGATCCCCACCCCCACCAGCAATCATGCATCTTACCTGGAAATTTTGGTTAGGATCTGGGACACACTCTGGTGCAGAGAGGGAAGGAGGAGCACCCATTCTTACCCAAGAGCTTTCCTGGTGGATTGAACCCAAAGGTGCCTGGAAGACAATGTGGTTTATTGTTTTGTTATGTATTTGTTTTCTTAGTTTTTGCTCTTCTACCCCTCCCCCAATTATTTATTTTTTCCCTTAAACCATTATACCATTAAGTCAAATGCAATATAGGGATTTTCTGTATTTGTTGAACTGAAAATCCCATTTGGATAATAAAGCAATTGACTAAATCACAGTAAAAGAGAGGGAGAAAAAAAATACTAGCAACTTGATAAAAATATGGAGGGAAAATGAAGTGGTATGCTGCCAGGAGACCCGAGTTTGAATTGAGTTTCTCCACTTGCTAATTGTGGGATCTAGAGCAAATAATCATCCCCGCTCTGTGCCTGTTGCCTCAGAATAGCATCATTTCTTTAGAGAAATCGTCCCTGACACCTCTTCCTCTTTACCCCCTACTCCCCCACACAGCCCTGCACTAGGTCAGACCCTGGGTTATAAGATTCTCATAGCAACCTGAATGTCCCCCTACAAGGTAAGCTCCATGAACCCAAGGACCCGGATCTGTGGATCTTACTGAGACCGAGGGCAGATGCTTTGTTGAATGGATGCACAAATGAATGGGAGCTGACCTAGGTGCTCTACTTGCACAGCAAGGTTTAATTCTCTGTCAGTGCCTTGGGAAAGGTGCAGTGACCAGTGGTGGTGAGCACGCTCAGGGAAAGCGGGTGTCGGTTCGAAATGGGCTCCTCTCCCCTCTGAAGTCGCATCCTCTGTGGCTCGCAGAAATTACCAGAGGTTTACATAAGGCAGAGTGAATCACACTGTCTGAAACGAAAAAAGCAAAGAGACCCGCCCTAATCCTCACCGGGCAGCACCCTGAGAGCGGTGAGGGTTAGTCTGAAGTTTGGAGGAAGCCAGACGCTGCCCAGACCAAGAGACCCCGCCACCACTCCAACCCCCACAAGCTCAGTCAGGGGCGCGTCTCTCCCAACCCGCCTGACCCCAGCTCAGTACCGCCCCCTCCAACGCCCCCCCTCCCCCGAGTGAGCGCGCCCAGGCGGGGGCTTCCTCCTGGCCCCTAAGTCCCCTACCGAGTGTGGGGCCGCCTCTCCGGCTTGGAGGAAGCCATCGCCGCTTTAAGGAGAAGAGGAGGAGAAGAGGGCGGAGGAGTGGGGGGCGGGGAACGCAGCGGAGGAGGGGAGGAGGGGAGGGGAGGGATCCCCCTAGCTCCCACGTGGTCCGGACGCCTGTGAATCGAGCCCGCCGGAGGGTCTCACAGCGAAATACAAAAGCAGCTGGGAAGCGACCGCGAAGCGAGTTCCCAGCACCGGGCAGAGCCCGCACCGCCTCATGGCCGCGATGGGGCTGAGGTGCCCGGAGCCGCGGAGCCAACAAGCTGCCGGTCCCGCCTCGCCACCGGGACCCGGGCGCCCCGGCTCGGCTTGAAGCGGCGGCAGCACCAGCACAGGAGGAGCATGGGCAGGAGGATGCGGGGCGCCGCCACCACCACTGGTCTCTGGCTGCTGGTGCTGGGCTCGCTGCTGGCGCTGTGGGGCGGGCTCGTGCCACCGCGGACGGAGCTGCTCATCTCTCGGCCGCCCGAAGACGGAATCCCGCGGCGCCTGCCAGGGAACAGTGGCCCGGAGTCCGCGCCTCGCTTTCCTCAGCCCCCGCTCCTGGCGCGGGACGCCCGCGGCGGCTCCCTGAAAACTTTCCGGTCCCTGCTCACCTTGGCGGCTGGCGTAGACGGTCTGCCCCGGCAGCCCCTGGACAAGCGCAGGCGGCACGTGCCAGCCGGGCGGCCCTGGCCGGAGGAGCGCGCCGTGGTACACCAGGGCGTCTTCTGGAGCCGGGGCCTGGAAGAGCAGGTGCCCCGGGGCTTCTCCGAGGCCGAGGCGGCGGCGTGGCTGGAGACAGCGCGTGGTGCCAGGGTGGTGGCCCTGGAGCGCGGGGGCTGCGGACGCAGCTCCAACCGGCTGGCGCTCTTCGCCGACGGCACCCGTGCCTGCGTGCGCTACGGCATCAACCCCGAGCAGATACAGGGCGAGGCCCTGTCCTACTACCTGGCGCGTCTGCTGGGCCTCCAACGCCACGTGCCGCCGCTGGCACTGGCCCGGGTGGAGGCTCGGGGCACGCAGTGGGCTCAGGTGCAGGAGGAGCTTCGTGCGGCGCACTGGACGGAGGGCAGCGTGGTAAGCCTGACGAGCTGGCTGCCCAACCTCACGGACGTGGTGGTGCCCGCGCCCTGGCGCTCCGAGGACGGCCATCTGCGGCCCCTGCGAGCCGCCGGGAATGAGCTAGCTAACCGCAGCCAAGCGGAGTTGGTGGACCTGGTGCAATGGACCGACTTGATCCTCTTTGACTACCTGACGGCCAACTTCGACCGGCTCGTCAGCAACCTCTTCAGCCTGCAGTGGGACCCGCGCGTCATGCAGCGCGCCACTAGCAACCTGCACCGCGGCCCCGGTGGGGCGCTGGTCTTTCTGGACAACGAAGCTGGTTTGGTGCACGGCTACCGAGTGGCGGGCATGTGGGATAAGTATAATGAGCCACTACTGCAGTCGGTGTGCGTGTTTCGAGAGAGGACAGCACGGCGCGTCCTGGAGCTGCACCGCGGCCAGGACGCGGCCGCCCGGCTGCTGCGCCTCTACCAGCACCACGAGCCTCGCTTCCCGGAGCTGGCGGAGCTCGCCGACCCCCACACTCGGCTACTGCAGCGCCGCCTCGACTTCCTCGCCAAGCACATTTTGCACTGTAAGGGCAAGTACGGCCGCTGACCTGGGACTTAGCATCACCCTTAGGAAGAGAGAGAGAGAGACCCCTGGCTGGGGAATGGGTAACCCGGGAAGGGCTGTCGCCTCTGCCACCGCCTAGGACCAGCCAGCCGGCCAACGCCCAGCCAGTGGCGTGAGCGGGAAGGCAGCTATAAACTTCAGCCTCACCCACCTGCCCCCTTCTCTCAGTTTCATGCTGTTTCCTTTCAAAGTTCTGGGGGAAGTCACTGAGGTGAGAAGTATAACATCCCTTCCACCCAGTCTATAAAAACATTTTCTGTGGCAGCCGGGAGTTTGGATCGGAAGAAACTGGCTGCCGGAGTTTGGCCCCCCGGTGGCCGTCTCTGTGGGAGATGCATCCCATTCCTTGCCCTCCTCCCCTTTTTCCCAAAAAGGAAAACTTCTCTCTGAGCCTTTGAGCTAATTCTGCAGTTTCCTACCAAACGTAGCTCTGGCGGCCCGGAGGCGGCTGTGACATTGGCTGGTGGAGCCCCCTTCCTGTCTTCTCCCTTTGTTCCAGCTGGTGATGGTGAGATCACTGTTTAGAGCTGGGGAACGGATCCGGATAGGACAAAGAGATCAGGACCTCCAGAACCTGGGGAACCCTGCAGACACCGACTGTGTATCAGACTCGTTCTTTACCGCTTATGTTTTTGGCCTGAAGGCTGCAAATGAGGGACTGGCTGTGTGCACTGAGTCACATAATGAATTTCTCTCCCCTCCCCCAGTCGACCAAAATTTTGACAATGATGATGTACACCAGAAGAAAAAAGAATCAGTTTCATGCACTTTACTTTGTTTTTAATTTTGTAATAAGAAAAACTTTTTTATTTGACAAAATTTGCCTAGTATGTATATATGTGCATAAAGTGTGGTGTAAATATACTAAACAAACTTATATTTCAATAAAAGGGAGTTTAAAATTTACAATTCAGTTCCTGTGGTTTTAACTGTTTGAGGTGTCTGATGCACTGCCTAGTTTTAGAATGAGCTTTAGGGCTTCCCCCTTGTGGGTGTGCTTTTAAAACAAAGGATGTATATATACCCCATTTGTGACTATGGAACTTATAGAAGTGAACAAAGACAAGAACAGATTCCCTGTTCTACCCACTGAAAAGAACGCTAGTGCTGGAAATTTCAGAGTTCAGCATAAAATGTGGGAGAAGGGAGAGAGAGAGAGGGAAGGAAAGTATTTTGTTTCCTGGAAAATAAAACTTTGATATAAAGGGATTTCACTGTAATATATTCCTATATTAATCCTGTGGCAACTATGATAGAACCAGATGTGCAAACTAAAATGACAAATGTCCCCTTTTTAAACTTAACTACAGTGGTCACATGTTGCACATTATTTTCAGCATTGTAATTACCATGCATCACAATGGGTACAAATAATAAATAATATGCTGAACACATTGCAAACAAGTAGAGAAAGTCATTCATTAATTCTTCTCTTTACACTTCTGGCATAAATTCCATTGCATCCAGGAGATCATAATCTCCAACATCTGGAGTCATCATCCAGCTCTGTTAAGAGACTGCAGTATATTGTTTTGTTGGGGGTTTTTTTCCAGATACTAATTGCAAGCTCCCCTCATAGCAGCCATTGTGAGACAGTGGAAGTGTGCCGTACTTTGTATTTGACATTTGGACTCTTCTTGGGTACTGCAAATTTAGAAAATATTTCTGGATTGTCTTAAATTCCTTTTGACCCATGGGGGAGGGGAAAAGTGTTTCTTTTGTTTTACAACCCACTGGTGTTTTATCTTGACATTTTATTTGATATCCGGGGCCAAGTGATCTTGCCTATTATCTTCTTTTGATTTAATGATCTTTAATTCAAAGGAACTTTTGTTTACTTTAAATTTTTTTATTTGACTAGCATTTCTAAACCTAGAGTTTTATAGACTCCTGAAGATATTAAATCTCTGTGGGTTCCCTTCTCACTTTGTATTACAACACAGCGTGTAATTTAACTACTATTTAATGCCATCCTTATGTTTTCAGTGCCTTATGCTAAGCCAGATCTTATCTCAGCTGAAAAAAAAATGGCCTATAAACTTTGTGGTGACAGTCAAATTTTTCATAATACAGGCACAATGTACTGATAACAACAAATATAGGGTTTTTTCAAGACATTGTTAGTGTGAGATCTCTAATAATTACCTTTCAAAAAGAAACATTTTCCACTTCTGATAATCAATGAGTAACCATGTAAGATTTGCTGCCTCAGTCGATGGTGTCTGCTCCAAGAAAAGTATAACTATTCAGCAACCTGCATTTTTACCTGACATGTTCACCGAGGAAAACGATGAGCAGAGATAAGTTAGAAGTTTCACAGATTGAGCAGGAAAACATTCTTGACTCCCATAGAATTTCTGTACTGGTGAGTTCTGGGCCAACAGCATTCTCTACATTCCTCCTAAACTTCAGTTCCAAGCCCAGACTTGACCATGGTTAACCCAGAGCAAGAAACTAAGCATAATTTAAATGACTTCTTAGATTCTTTAGTGAACCATATCTGCCTGTTCAAGAAATAAGTTTAATTACATGGTGGAGTTGTTAAGGGAACCAAGTCTTAATTACAGAGAACAGGTTTTAACTGTTGCTTATTCTTCATGTACAATCAGTAGGCTGTGGCATGGAAAGATAAATTAAAGTTTTGCTATGGTCAGTGAATGCCACTAGGGCCAAATCATTTTTCAGATGAATGGGGGAAAACACCTCCAGGCTGTAGAATGATGTGGAAAGAGTAATGGGCTCTGCAGATAGACTATATTCTGAATTCTGTCCCTCGCCTATTTACTTTCAGCAAGTCATCTCACTTAGTTCCCCCTTTTATGAAACGGAGATTCGATCAGAGTATTGTGGGATTTAATGTTAACATATAAAACATAAGGGCACCTCATAAGTACTGCCAAAAAAACTCATTTCCTATTCATCGTCAGGGAAAAAAAAAAAAGGAAGCTCTTGCCTTTCTTACATTTCAGTAAACTTCTACTAATTATCATCAAAACCAAATCTGAAAGTATTCAAAGTCAGGTTCAGTTTTTGAAGTGTGGTAATAAACCGGTACAACAAATTATTGAGGACGCTCTTCCAGCACTATACAAAGCCCTGGATCATAAGGCCAAAGGCACAGGTTTGACCTCTGTATGGGCTCGAGTGGGTTGTTAGGACCTAAGCAGACTCCCTGCACCTAGGGAGCTATACTACAAATATATGAGGAGATTAAAAAAAAAATGTAGATAGCTCCTTGCAAATTCATCACCACTTCTGGAAAGCATCAAAAAGTGATGAATCTTTGCAAGAAGAACAATCCTCCCAATTCCGCTGCCAAGAGAAAGTAGGCAGTTGACCTTTTCTCCCTGGATTTGACTTGATTAATTCACATTGTCAATGACATAGTTCTAAACTCTATTAAGAGTACTCGCCCTCCTGAATCAGGAAGAAAAACAAATTATTCTAACACATCTCAACACTCTTCAACCTTCTGCCTAGACTGCAGCTAGCAGAGTCCTCTAAGGCCTAGGGGTTCATTGTGTGGATTAAATGAGTAAATATTTGTGATAATTCTCAGAACAGTGCCTGGCACACGGTAAATGTAATGTAAGTGTTTGTTTATTGGCGGAGCAGATAATTTTCTCCTCTAAGTCAAAACCAGAGGTACTCGGAGCCCCAGGCAGGACCCTCTCACAATCCTGCTAATTCTCTGCAGTCATACGAGACTTTGTAAGTGCTTCCGTTCTGGCTCAGGAAGGCCAGCCGGAGTGCCTGAGTCTTGCAGGAATTAACTACAGCGCACGGTTGTCAGCTGGTTGTCTCCTTGCTGAGAATGCCCCCAATATGAGGCTCGACATGCACCCTCTCTTTTTCACAGGGAAGCCGGTAATTCTATTTTCCATGTGGCTTATCAGCTCCAGGGAGCAATGAGCTGGGGAATTTTGCACCTTCTGAGCTACCCGGTAGTCGTGGATGACACAAGCCTGGGCACTCATTATTTTGTCTCCCCACACACCTGCTGCATCCCACAGAACCACTGATCCCGTATGGTATAAGACCTGCCGTGGTACTAGAGAAGGAGAAAACGGAGTCCAGTTGATGCAAAAACACTGGAATTGCTCTAAAAGAGAATAGAATGTAAGCTGCCAAGGTGGTCTGAAAACCCCAGGGTAGAGTTGACACCCACTTTCAAACATACTTTGATCACTAGAGGATATTGGGAGTCAGGAGACCTGAGCTACTTCTGACTCACGTGCGACTTGGGAAAATCAAGTCATTTCTCCTCTCTGGCTCCAGATGTCTTACCTGGAATAGGAGGTGTTTGATTTCATTGGTAACTTCTAGGGTTTTGGTTTGTTTTGGGGGTTTTTGTGGTTTTTTTTAACCAAAACTTAGAGTAAGTCACAGATTTTACATTGTGACCCAACAGGTGTGCACACTCACACACACACACACTCATACAACTACAACCAGTTCACAAAGCAGTATATGCCCCACACTTTTAATACTCAATTCAATTTTGTTCTATTCCTGCTCTTCCTCTACTTCCAAATGCTAAACTGATTTCAATTCATTGGTATGGCAAAGTCTACACTTGCAAAACACTAGGTTAGATGATCGGTAAGCTCCATTCCAGATCTGAGATTCTAGAGAAATTCCGCTTATAACCAGTTTACCACCTACTACAATTTTCCCCCAAAGGGAATACAGATTTCACGTTTGTATACTCTTTAAAAGCAAAAGAGTGAAGTGGTTTTTCAAAATGTAATTGGGAGCGCTGCTCAAAATCTCATAGAGGGGATTTTTATGAACACCTTTAAAATCACCTAAACATGAGACGTTACTTTCAGTCTGTTCTGACCATGTGTGAGCAAACAGTGCAATTGTGGGGCTTTGGAAGAGAAAAACTAGTTCTTTGAATCTCTGCCTCAACATGGCCCAAGGACAACTCAAGAGGATAGTTTCTTTTCTGTGTAGTCATAAAGATCAGATGTAAGAGTCGTAATTTTTTTATGTGATTGTTTTACCAAATTCTCTTTCTGTGTCCTGCTGTGGAAGAAACTGCATTAATAAACTAGGTCTCAATGCTGCCTTGCTGGAATTTTTTTTTCTCTGCAGGACTCCACCAAATATAGTTAAAGGAATGCTCGTTTTATTTATCTTTTCAACTTTCTTTCCATTTTGGATATGTCTTCTTGACACTTTTGGAATTTTTCTCTTAATGGCACCTTTATATATATATATATATATATTTTTTTTTTTAGGAGAGTAGAGAACTATTCATCAAGTAACAACAACAGGAAAAACCCTTTTTCCCCCCCTTTCTTTGGTGCCATATGGTATCTTTTATAGTTTTAACAGTTATTTTACACCCTATCCAGAAAAATTAAATAGCTTATGTATGGAACTGGCATTTCTCCAGCATCGGCTCACAGATTTTACTTTGCTGAGAAATTTTGGGTTAATAATAGAGAAGTGTCTCTTTTTATTTGATGGTCCTACATCATGCATTTGTCTCTGCTTGTTTTATACGTTCCCCTCACTTCCTCTAAAATGCCCATTGAAATCTTTGCCCTCATCCTACAAATGGCCTGGAAAAACAAAGCAAGTGGGAATGACCACAGCCATGATCTTTTTCTCTTTTTAATTGTGATAAAATACCCATGCCATACATAACATTTGCCATTTTAACCATTTTTTAAGTGTACAATTCAGTAGTACGATACCATGACTGTTGGGAAACCATGCCACTTTTTCCAAAACTTAATCATTGCCCCAAACAAAAGTTGTCATCATTAAGCAATAACTCCCCATTCCTCCCTTCCCCCAGCTTTTGGTAACTTCAAATTTACTCTCTGTCTCCATGAATTTGCCTGTTCTATATGTTTCATATAACTGGAATCATGCAATATTTGTTCTTTCATGCTTGGGTTTTTTTGTTTTTTTTTTTTTACTTACACAGCCATGACCTTGGGCCTGAAGTCAACAAGGCAGAATACAAGCAGTATCACTAGGGAACTGGCAAACATGGGCTTGAGTCTGATATCCCCCATTCAATTGCCCTGGATTTTCAGGCCAGCTGATGCACTCCTCACCTGGAAAAGCAATTGCAGCACTAGGTGTTCCCTGGAGTCCTTTCAACTCTATAGAAAAATGCCATGCTTTTACGTATGGCAATCCTGAAAATGAACCTCATCCTTAACTTCCAGATTCTTTTCTCTACCTGAAGGTTCTATAACTTTTTAGGTACCTCCGAAGAAGTCCCAGGCAACATGCTAGGCTCTGTAGATTCAATGGCAAGCCAGATATTGATGGTACCTGCCTTCATGGAGCTTAGAGTCTAATGAGGAAGATTGAAAATTTTAGGCTCAAAGCAAAATTGAGCAGAATGTACAAAGATTTCCCATATACTTCCTACCCCACACATGCGTAAAGTATCCATTATCAACATTCCCACCAGAGTGGTTTACTTGTTACAATCTATTAACCCACATTAACAAATAATGATCCTCCAAATCCATATTTACACTAAGGTCACTGTTGGTGTACATTCTATGGATTTCGAAAAATGTTTAATGAAATGTCTCTTCCACTATAGTATCAAACGGGATGGTTTCACTGTCCTGAAAATCCTCTGTGTTCCACCTCTTCATCTCTCCTTCCCCCTGGCAACCACTGATCAATTTATCACCTCCATAGTTTTGCTTTTTCCAGAATGTTTCATAGTTGGGACCATATAATATGTAACCTTTCAGATTGGCTTCTTTCACTTAGCAACATGCATTTAAGGTTCTTCCATGTCTTTTCCTGGCTTGATAGCTCCTTTTATTTTTATTTTTATTTTTTAGTACTGAATAATATTTCACTGTCTGAGTGTGCTGCAGCTTATTCATTCACCTACTGAAGAACATCTTGGTGACTTCCAGGTTTTGGCAATTATAAATAAAGCTGCTATAAACATTTGTGCGCAGGTTTTTGTGTGGACATAAGTTTTCATCTCCCCTGGACAAATACCGAGGAGTGCAATTACTGGGTTGTATAGTAAGAGTGCACTGAGTTTTGCAAGAAACTGCCAAACTGTCTTGCAGAGTTATATTTGGTTCTTCATTTCTTATGTTTTCAAGATGTAGTCAATTATTTAAAAGTGTATATATGATTCCTCTAGTATTTCAAATTCTGGGATAGTCTAATTCTGCTCTTTTGTGCTCGCCTGAATTTTACACATATGGGGTTGCCCAGTAAAATACAGGATACTCATTCAGCTTCAAATTTGAGATGAATAATAAACAATTTTTAGTATAAGTAAGCTGTATGCAATATTTGGGATATGGTTTTATTTAAAATTATTTGTTGCTTATCTGAAATTCAAGTAACCTTGGTGCCTTGTTTTATTTTGCTTTCCTAAATCTGGAACCTGACTTATTGGAGCTTTGTATTTTGCTATTTTGGATTATAAACTCACACTCATCCAGGTGTCTGTGTGGCTCCTATTTTGTTTGGGTTGAAGTTTTGTCCTACCCAAGAAATTTCCATTTCCTTGTGTCAGGCCCTCTAAGGTTAAAGCCAAAACTGGTTCAGTTTTATATTAATTATTTTTCCAGGAAGCTGAGGTTTTAGCAGGGAGCGTAAATTTAAATAGTAAACATATATGATGATAGGAACCTTCCCAGAGACTTTTCTTTTTTCCCAACCAGACTTCAGACTAAGACAAGCAATCTCCTCTCACATCTCCCTTTCCTGAAAGGCTAGAGTTTTTCTCTGGGGGCCCTCCCTTTACTTTCAGGGGCAGCACATTTGGCTTGAAAAGATATAACTTCCCCCCCAAATCATCTGAATGCAAAGATTCGTTCCCCCTGCCCTCTCTCCTTCTCTCTCTCTCTCTCTCTCACATAAATGTACACACACACAATCAAGGCGGCCCTAGTTTCAGCTTACACCTATCACTCTGATTTTAATTCTCTCTTTGTTTTGGACCCATGGGGACATTTCTTACATTTTTATGAGCTCAGCTCTGCATTTAAAAAGATGTTTGTTATATTTTATAAAACATTTAGAGGTGTTTTATACAGGGAAGGTTTTTAGGTCATTCGCCTTATTGCTAGAAGCAATGTCCACCTGTGCTCTTTCTCCACCCTGCTATCAAATCCTGCTTGGAGTAAGCTGGCCCCAAGGTGAGGGCTAGATGCCCTATTCAAAGAGATTTCCCCACAGTGGAGACATTTACTTTAATAGGATTCGACCTGAAATAATTCATGGAGCAAGTGAGCCAGAAGTCAAGAACAAATTCTGTTCTGTTTGCCATTAGCAAGTTTGAGATATAAACCAGGAAAATGATTAAAAGGAAAAAGAAAGGAATATACAGGAAAAAAAAAAAAGAAGTGGGGGTGCGGAGGGATTCTTTTTAAAAAATCACATTGGTAGAGTGGCCAAGCAGCAGCCTTTGCCTCTGGAACATCTAGCCCTCAGACTGACCTTTGATCATCATCAGACAGAGCAAAAGTAATGCCACATTGTAGGCGAAAGAGCTAGTGCCTTTGTGGGTTACATTTAGGATTTTAAAAAGGTCAAGTAACTTCAGGGAAAATTGCTTTCCATCTGCAGTCAGCTTCCTGCCTCTGCAACAGCTCTCAACTATGCAAAGTTCAGCTATCACTCCTTAATCTTTGGCCCCTTGACACTGATAACCAGATTCTGACATCCTCGTGAAGAAAACAAAACCTTTGCCATCAGCACACGTGACTCTCAACCTTGCATTCTCAGGGGCAGCGCATTTGGCTTCATCATTCAGTCAGTCCGTTTCTAGGGACCTGTGAACAACATCAGAAATGCTAATGAAGGAAGAAGTTAAGCATCTTTGACTTCTCAAGACACCCAGCTAATAAAAGATGTCTAAAAAACGTTGCTGCGTGGCTCCCTTCTCCTCCATCTGTTTGTAGTTGAGACCCATCCAAAGTCTCCCTATAATATAGCATGTCTGACCCGATTCCACATAAAGTATGTAGCTTTGATACTATGATCCAGGGTACATGACTTATGCCACACAAATTATTGTAATGCTTCCACATTTAGCAACGCAGAAGTTGGGACTCCATGTGAAATCCCGTTGGGCTGTTTTCACGTGATTACTTATGGCCCGGGTTATGTGTAGTTTGTATCAGTACAGTTAAGTTGGTTATTAGACTACTGAAATACTTCCACCTGGGTTGATAAATGCCTACGGCCCTGAGTCCTGAGTGCCTCTCCCACTTTCTCATCACCCCAGCCCTTCTCCTGAGCAATCCCCTACAGCTTTCCACAATTTCGCTACTTAAAGGTTAGCACCTGGACCATCAGGAAGCCTCTTGGACCAGTGCCCAAGCACTAAGGCCAGAAGTAAGTTCTGATTGCTCCTTCTATAGTTTGAATAACATCCCCTGGGTACAAGGTATAATGGTACAAATTCCTAGAAACAATGGAATTATGATCCTAAGTCCTATCTTTGGTTCCCCTGCTTTATTCAAAGTCTTCATGTATGTGGCAAGTGGACGCCGAGCATTTTTTATTCCATGAATATGTTCTGGCTGCTTGCTTTGGGTCAGGCACTGTGTTAGGTGGCAGGGACAGGTCAGTAACCTACAGTTACATGGTCTCTGATCTTCTGGAGTGTAGAGTCTGGTAGAGGAGACAGACATTAAACCAATCATTATTGTAATAAAAGGGATGATGGGAAAACACAAGGACTTACGAAAGTGTTAACAGGGGAGGGATGTGGCATTTAAAGACACTAGAGTGATGAGTCGAAGTCAGCCAGTGTAGAGGGGAAAGTGGAGAGCATTGCGATCAGAAGAAACTGCCTGTTTGAGGCTCTGAGAGAAGGAGCTTACAGTTCAAAATGGAAAGAAGGCCGGTGTTTTGGAGAATGTGGTCCCACAAGGGGAACAGCAGGGTTTGAGTCTGCAAAGGGGAGCAAGCACTCACCAAGTGCCATGCACAGAGGGCAGGAGATGGATAACACAGCCCCTGCTCCTTAGGGAGAAACTTTGGCAGAATTGAAAAGACCCGCAGATTCTAGAGCAAGACCCCCTGGATTCCAGCTCTGGCTCCTCCACGTTTTGGCCCTGTGACCTACTGCCGCACTTAAGCTTTCTGACCCTCAGTTTCCTCACTGGAAAATAGGGATAATAATGAGACCTACCTTTGATGAGTTCACACATGTAAAACACTTAGAAAAATGCCTAGCACATACTAAGGAAACAGGAAATGTTAGGACAAAATTAAGAAGGCACAGACAGATAAGTGGCTTCTCTGCCACCCCTTTCTACCTGAATCAAAGGTAGCTGCAAAATAAAATATTCTGAGCTTAATAATCCCACTTGAGGACACTCAGTGTTGTCTGTGTTGTCACCTAATAAAATGGTTCATTGGAAGCTTACTTGTTGACCCCCTTCCCAGGACCCATTCTATCAAAAATAGATTCCATATGTCTTTGGTGGTTCATTATTGATCTTTCCTGAGCCAATATCTTAGCTTATTCCTATTAAAAAAAAAAAAGCCACAGTGGCCTGCTGATAAGGGGAGATCATCCAGAGAGTGTGAAAGAAACGAGGCCATCATCTACAGTGCTGTTAAAAAAAAATGAGCTAAAGAAGATAAAACCACCTTTCTAAATCAATTACAATGAGGTATAGAAGGAAAAAGAAATTGAAACTAGAAAAGGCACACCAAGGCCCAGCAGTACTTCTGACAGGTTTACAAAAGACTTTCCGGAGTGCTTAGTCGGTGCCTGTAGAAATGGACGGAGGCTAGGGAGGAAACAAATCATCCTCGGATGCCATCCCAAGCTTATAGATCCCCCGGGATTCTGTGAAGCTGTCATCAAAGCCATCATCACATTAATCACCCTGGGCAGGAACAGGAGAAATTGGAGGTGAAAAGGGCTGATTAAGTTCTTAAGACTTTCCCCAGAGGATGCCACACAGAGATCAGTGGGTGAAGTGCACTCTCATGAACTCCATAAACTTTGGGATTATTCAAGCTAACGGCAAGGATCTCTTCCTTTGAGAGTGTTCTTTTCTGCAGTCTGATGGGCCTTGGGTTTTTTCACTGGTGTGTGCTGCCACCGCATTCTGTGAAAGACCATGCATGTGAAATTCGGTTGGTGTGACCACCCTCTTTGCAAAAAAAAAAGGGACTGTAAAACATTTCCCACCAGGAAGGCTAAGAAAGTGAGTGAACATTTGTCATGGTTGTGGTCACCAAGTACCATTTCTTCAAGAGCATGTGGTTTACTTTGGGAAATTACACAGTTGTGTGTTATTTTGTTGAGTTCTAAATCTAGATACCCCCATATTGCCGAAAAGTGGGCATAAGATCTCAACTCAGGTAATTGATTTCTTCTTCCTAAGACTGCATCTTAAGGGGAAAAAGAAAAGACTAAAGTCAATATATTCTAGTTGGTGAGACAGTCGAGTGGTTCCTGCTACCAGAACTTTCTGCAGCTGCCTGGGACCTACCTGTTCCAAACCGTTTACTTCAAACTTCCTTTCAAGTCTGCGAATGCATCATTTTCTACCATTAAATTCACCTTTTGTTTATATTTGCCAGTTTGTTTCTGGTGCTTACCATTAAAGATCCCTGACTAAAGAGAGGGTTCAAAAAGTAGGATGGTAGAAATGATGTCTGGAAGGATTGTCTCTGACAACAGATATTTCACCTAATGCATTGTCACAGGGATACAGAGGCATGAAGACTACAGAGTGAGGGCAGGAAGAGTATCTGCCTCTCCCCATCAGCTTGATAGGGTAGTGACCTTCAACCTGGTTGGAATCCCTATTTTTGCCTGGCCCTGGGACTGTGGAAAGGCAGGCCTAGTGTCACTGTGGGTTCCCTTGCAGCCAGTATTGTGTTGGTAAATGTTTGTTAATTGAGCTTGGGTAGGAAGACGGGAAAGGAGCCAATAGGTAATGTTTGCCAATTTCCATGGTGTAAATACTCCCAGTTTCAAGCTACCAACATGCTGTCACTGAATGCAGAGTGTGGAAGAGATTTGCATCATCAGCTATCCTAAGCCAGGGTGAGCCAGCTCCACAACCACCCCTCTCACAACAGAAGCTGCACCAGAAAGCCGCTGGGTAATAATAATGGCTAACATTTAATAAATACTTTACCTGATGCGGGGCACCATTCCAGCTATTTCACATGGATCAGCTCATTTAATTTAATCAAGACATCTGAGGCAGGTACAATTCTTATTCCTACTTTACAGATCAGGAAACGCACATACAAAGAGAATAAAAAATTGTTCAAAATCATAAGGCTTAGAAGCTGAGGTGCCATGACTTCATCCCTGGTCATTGACTCTGGAGGCAGCTTGCTGTGCTGACAGAGAGAATCAGATGATAAAAGGCTTCTGCCCTCTAGAGCGTCGGAGGCAGCATCACACTCAAACATCCCCAGATAAATTCAACAGACTTTAAAATTTTCGAGTCTAATTTTTTTTATATGTACACTCTGATTATTTTTGCCCTATCTAACATCAAAAGGATGAAAGGTAGCTTGAAATAATAATATCTAACAATTATTGAGTACCTACTCTGAATCATTTTGTTGACCTACATTTTATCTTATTCCCACAATAATCCTTTAGAGATAGAAGTTATTCTACCCATTTTGCAGAGAAGTAAACTAAGGCTCATTAAAAGTTGATCTATGAAAGCCCATATAGCTAATAAGTTGCCAAAGAAAGGTAGTTTTTTTTAAAAAAATCTCTTCATTTTATTGCTGAGGAAGTAGGCACAAAGAGGGTAAGTACTTTCTTATGTGACATAATTCATGCTGATGCCAAAGCCCATGGTAGTCACACCACGTCAGTGACTCTTCCATCTAAGCAGACCCCCTGATCAGCAGACAGAAGTGATTTTCCTAGAAAACCCTGGCTGGGTGACTTAGGTAGGAGACTTTGCCAAGTGCCATTGAAGGGCCAACTGCAATTCCACTGCTCAGAGGGCTTCCTCCTAACCATTTACTCATGATCCACTGAGAGCTTTTCTCTCCAAAAAGCTCACTTGTCTGCTAAGATCAGCAATAGGTTAAAAGCAACGTCCAAAGAATGAGTTCATTTTCTGAATAGTGGTAACTTCTGATCTTCTACAACTTCCCCATGGGTGGATAGTGGTGAGGTGCATTACCAGGGAGCTGGATTCTCCTTGTGCATGATGCTGGACCTGGCCTTTCGGATATGTACACAGCGTCGACAGGTGGATATGGATGAGGTGCTCAAGCGATGGGTGGTATTGAGACTTTTCAGTGTCTGTCAGTTATGGAACAGTTGAAGTCATCAAGTGACTTGACAGCTTCCCATCTAACTTCCTGCTCAGAGGCAGGGTTGCTGAGATATCAAATGCTTTGAGGAAGCCACTAATGCTGGTTCAGGAAGGGTTAACACTGCCAGTGTGCCTACCTTTCTTCTTCCAGCAGAGAGAGGAGAGGCTGGGGTGGGGGTGGGATATTTGTCACATTCAGACACAAATCCACAGCAAAATAGTGGAGAAACAGTTTTAAACCATATTGTTCCCTGTTCTGGTTTGCATACTAATATCTTTGGGATTGCTTTTCCCCTGTTCTGGCAATCTGTCACCTGTAACAGGGGAGGCAACAGAAGGCCTAAATAACTGAGTAGCACACTTTTGATTTTACAAAGCGGCCTTGTAGGTCCTTGAAGTAATTTGGGGACTGATGGTGGAGAAGTCCTTCAGGAACACCTCAGAATCTCCCAGGGTACCTCTCAACGCCTTTTATTTCAAATGCGTGTGTGTGTGTATAAATATTTATATACATATGACATCCAGCCTCAAAAAATTAAACAGAAAATTACCTTATGATCTAGCAACACCAATTCTGGATGTATATACCAAAGGAATTGAAAGCAGGGATTTTTACACCCATGTTCACAATAGCTGGAAGGTGGAAACAGCCCAAATGTCTATTGACAGACGAATGAATAAACAAATATGGTATATACATACAGTATATTATTCAGCCTTAAAAGGAAGGAGATCTTGTCACATGCTATAACATGGATGAAACTTGAAGACATGCTCAGTGAAAGAAGCCCGACATAAAAAGACAAGTAGTGTATGATTTCACTTATATGAGGTACCTAGAATAGTCAAATTCATAGAGAAAGAAAGTAAACTGGTAATTGCCAGGGACCGGAGGGAGGGGGAAATGGGTGCATAATTTCATAATGTTTAACGGGTACATAATTTCAGTTTCAGAAGATGAAAAAGTTCTGGAAATGGGTGGTGGCGATGGTTGCCCAACACTGAATGAACTTAACGTCACCTAAAAACAGTTAAAATGGTAACATTTATGTCACATACATTTTACCATTAATTTTTTGAAGACAATAAGTACAGTGTACATGGGGTACTTACACAGCCGGACCAAATGGGAGGCCCTGCTGTGCATTACCGTAGTCTGTCGGTGAGCGACAAATGTTAGCTAAGTGCACACTCGCCTTCCCTTCCTTAAGCTTCTTTTGACAGAGGAGGAAATCAAAGTTCAGAGAGGCAAGCTAGGTTGTCCAGCCCCTGCAGTGATAGGAGGAGGATCGGAACCTTGAGCTTCCTGCCATCAAATGCAGCACAATTTCCATACTCTAAAATGCCCAGGAAAAGTACCTCTACTTCAGGATGTTCATATGCCAGACAGTCAGATGAAGCTGAATTTACGTGCTCTCTGAAACATGTGAGACCCACACTCAGAGATACTTTAGAATTCATCAGTAGGAGAAGTCAATTTACAATTCTGGAACTAAAATATATATAGATGCTCTGGTAATAGCTAAATGGAGAGGGACCTAGAGAATTTCCCTAACAGAGATACAACTATCTGTCAGGTGTGGCTTTGGCTGGCTTATAGAAATAGAACCACAGGATTCAAAGCCTTCCACTGCGATCAAGAGAGCCACACCTGAACTGCCCCGGTAATAACCACAAACCACTGGTTATTTTTCTAAACCCAGTTGGAATAACTTATCCCTAGCCATGTCCCTCACTTCGTTTAAAATGGTAATGGTATGTCATTCTTACTGCGTTTTTCTTACAGGTTTGAAGATCTTGGGGATGGATGCTTCTCCCAGGTATTGATCCTCACCCACATATTTATATTAGGATGTACATTATAGTCTGTCTAAGCTGACAGGACATAGCACAGTGGTTAAAATCATGGGCTCTCAGTCCTACTGCTGGGCCACCAATCCTGGCTCTACCACTTCCTGGTTACATGACCTGGGGCATGTTACTTCACTTCTCTGTGTCTCAGTTTCTTCATCTGTGAAATGGGGATAATGACAACCCATACATCCTTAGATTATTGAGATTTAATTTCTCTGAATAAATGGATGTATCTTATTTTCCAAATTCCGGTAACATACACAAGGTCCAAGATCATTTCTCTTTGGAAGTGCACCCACTGCTATTTCAGGAGAGGGAGAGGCAGGGACTGGCAGGTGAAGAAAGGTGGCTTTGAACCAAGTATCAGCATCATACATTCTCCTCTGGTACCAATTACTGTGATAAATTGAAGGTGACAAGTTATTTTATGACATAAATGCAAATCAGCATTCCCTTCACTGTTATTTTCCAATGCCCTGGCACTTTAATGGTCCCCATAAGTTTGCTTCACTTGCAGCAAGTATCGGTATGTTCGCAGTCAGCCAGAGAATTTATTTTTAGGTGGGGAGTGCAGTGAACTGAGCCCACTGGCTGACTTAGAAAAATGATCACATTCCCATCCACAAATTATTCCCAAAGTTAGCATTTGAGCCTTTGTTGGTAAAATAACACAATAAATAGAGATTTGTCAAAAGGGCTCATTTCCACCTGCCAGGCTTGACTCTGTAAATATTAAGCATTCACACATTTGTGGATAGGTCTGTGTTTATGTGTGTTGATTAGAAAAACAAAAACCTGCCTCAAAATGTAACTTCCCCTGCAAGTGACAAGTAGTGGCAACCTGCTACTCCTACACCACAGGCTGTGGAGGGAAGAGGATGGCTTCCTGTCTGTAGGGCCAGGAAAGTTTCCATACACCTGAAACTCTAATGCTAGCGGGGACTTCAACATGAAAGGAGACAAAAAGGAGAGAACTCAATATTTGTTTGCTTCTCAACATTGAAGCTGATTTCTTGTCTTGCCAGTTCTACCAGCTGTTGTCACTTCTATAAAAAAAAAAAAAAGAAAGAAAGAAAGAAAAGAAAAAAGATAGACAGCGGCACTGTCACTATAAACAAGAAGGCACCTCCCCACCTTTCCCTCTCTAGCATGTTGGCATTAACAGACAGTGGAAGCTGTTAAATGCATTGCCTAATTAATTTAAAATACAACTTCTGAGAGACAACCCCTAATTGTTAAAACTGTTTTTATTAGGGCATAAAGAATCACAGAATTAAGTCATTAAGAGTCATAATAAGGAAACTGGTACACAAAATGAAATGTGATCCCCAATGTCACCATTTTCCTGGTTGCATTTATTCATTTATTTATTAACCAAATATTTAGTGAGCACCTACTACCCTGCCTGTAAGGTCGAACCCTCTAAATGTAGGTGGCTTTTTTTTGTTTGTTTTTCTGCTTCATCCCAAGATTTACTGTTTGTGTGCATGAGTGTGTGTGTGTGTGTGTGTGTGTGTGTGTAAGTCTACATAGTTTACGTGCTGAGACGCAATCGGCATGCAAGGGCAGGGAAGGCTGAAGGAAACAGTCAGTGAGAGATACTTTTTATGCGTGACACAGAGCAAGGAGTCTATCAACACCTTCCCTTAAGTGCATTGCATTAGGCATTCTGTCTGACAAGTTGCCACTTGGAGACACAGTTTTACCCACTCCCCCACCCTCCAACCTGAAATCTGACATTGCTTCACATCCACTGTTTAGTTTCCCATCCTTTGAAATAAAATGGTATGTAAGGCATGCGTTGTCATGGATGCAAAACCCAACCATGCATGTGGAGGTTTCTGAAGCCAGTAACTTTGGATCTGCCCAGGTAGGTAGGGGCTGAATAAGGCAAAGGAAGAGTTGACCCTCCCAAAAGACGCCTCCAGGGGAAAGTTCTCCACTTGCAGGCATGCCCTAGTATATTCGCCAGCACCAGGTTCTTTCCTCTGGCAGGAAACAATGTGCCTGCTCCAGTTTTGCCTCCTCTGTGGTCATGAAAGTCATGTTTTTGTTTCTCAAAGAAATCTTTCCAAGGGTTCAAGTCCTTACCTGAAACCTTGTCTGAAAAAGTTCTGGAGCAGTGATTCCTGAGGGACGCAACTAAGGAAGCTTAATGTGTGCACAACGTTTGAGTCTGGACCATCTCTACTGAAGCTATAGGCATTCAGTTCCACTCGTAGTGACATATCCAATAGAAATGCACACATGTCTTCACAGCAGATACACACTAGAAAGCTGATGGCGGTGCTATTCATGACAGCCCCACACTGGAAAGAGCCCAGATGCCCAATGTTCCTCCAGGATGCCAGTACAACGGAATACTAAACCACCATGAGGATGAACGAGCCACACACAACACGGATGAATCTCGGAAGTGATGTTAGGGAGAGAAGCCAGACCCCAAAGAGGACCTACTGTTTGATTCTATTTATGCACAACTTCAAAGTCTGCAAAACCAATCTGTGTGGGTTAGCGGTCAGGCTAGTGGTTGCCTTTAGGGAAAAAGAAGGGAGCTTGACTGACAGCTGATACAAGGAGGAGTTCTAAGGGGCGCTAGCCACATTCCATTTTTTGACTAGGTGGTGGGCTTGTCTATTTTTTTTTTTTGGTTTGTGTTATATATTTCACACAAAAAATAAAACATTACAAAAAAGCACCTTGAGGGTGGCCTTGAAGCAGGCAAGGACGATCAAATCTCTTGGTTCTGTCTGTGTCTGTAGTTTCCCTAAGGTCACTTCAGGGAAGCGTGACAGGTAAATCAGGGTGGTCCGTGCAGTGCAGAAGCAAGCACGCCTTTCCGCTCCCACCCAAAGAGGCACCTGGGTCCTGACAATGAACCAGTCTGCAGCACTACCTTGGTTTCCCTATGGTGCACCATCTTTTAGAACAGGAGTCCCCAACCTCTCTCCTCCCAGTCTGTGGACACTGCTCTAATTGCCACCCGAGGTCCACCTTCTGTCTCCCACGCTCACACCCCGATCCATTGGAAAATTGTCTTCCACGAAACCGGTTCCTGGAGCCAAAAGTGTTGGGGACTGCTGTTTTAGAAGATGAGTTTACAACAGCCAGTGTTTGAGTTTTTTTCTTAAATCATTTAAAAAAATCAACTATAAGAGACCCTTTCCCCGTAGATATGCAGCATACACACACACACACACACATTTTTATAACTTCCAAATGGGGATGTGCCTAACTGCTGATGGACAAGAAAGCAATGTGTCGGTGAAACTGGCAGTATTTCTCTTTTTTTCACGGTACATAAAATAATAGTGCGCCTTAGATTTGATAAAGCACAGTCCATCTCTGTACAGGGAGATATTTTGCTTTTGCTCACTGTCTCACGTGGGAGGAGCCAGGCACCAGATTTTCCAGCCTCTTTCTCTGCAAGGTTTCAGGTTCATTGGGAAGGCAGGAGAGAAGACACACTCCTTCTAAGGGAGCAGCAGTTCTGCTCTGTCTTCCCAGCAGACCTTTGAGAGGCCGCCGCCCCGAGGCCGCCAGACCAGATGGCCAGAGGCTGCGTAGGATCCCCTCAGGTCCCTGGCTGGGTCTGAAAATTAAACTGACAAAGACGGACTAATGGGAGAAGAACATAAACACCTTATTAAATTTTTACATGTAGATGGGAGCCTTCCCAAGAGAATAAGGCCTCAAAGAAGTGACCAGAGCAGGATGCTTTTGTACCTTCAGACAGAGAAACAACACGTTTGTGAAGAATTGAGGTCTGGGCTATGGGTCGCGAATGGATGTAGTAATAGGATGATAAGGGTGAGTTTAACAAGGCTTGTTTGTACAGATTTCTTGGCCCCCAATTCCCATCTCTGATAGTAAGAACGTCTTCCTCCCGGTACAGGGAGGGTACCTCTCACATGGGAGATTTATGACCTGTTTCAGGAAATGTGTGTGGGAGTGGGAGGTCAGGTGATCTGACTGCTTTTCTGTTTTCTCAGATTCCTTCAGCTTAGATATTCAATACACCAAGGTGACTTATTTTCAAGGTAGTGTGTTCTGAACCCCATCAGCTGCTTCTCTGACCTTGGCTCCACCCTCCCCTCAGTTTTATATGACTTCCTGCATTATAACCCTTCCATCTTGGAATATATGGAGTGGCCTTTGTTTTCCTGACTGTACTTTGGCTGGGTAGAGTAATATAAAGTCACACACACACACACACACCCCCGAGGATTCTACCATTCCGGGGCCTAACATCACCTCTGGGCCTCACCTGAGGCGCTGGCTTCCACGGCAGGGCTGTAAGATCTCCATAATCTCACCTCTGGTTCTTTCCGTGACTTCCTGTAACACTGATCGTTCCTCACTCTCTAGGCTTCAGCCAAGCTGGGCCATTTTGGCTTTTGGTCCTTTGACATGCCTCACTCTACGCTGACTCTGAGACTTCACACTGGCTCTTCCCCTTACCCGAGAGCCTCGCGCTCCTGGGCCCTCCCCACCCCCGATCACTTCACATGTATCCTTAAGGCACTAATTAGTCATTTCCTTGGGGACGCTTACAGTCTGGTGGAAATCATTACAAATAATGAGTAAGAAAGGGGCCATATTAGGTGAATGGGAGCATATCCCAGGGGGTCTAATGTATTCTGGGAGTCAGAAGATGCCTCCTGGTTTTTTGAGAAACCGAGGACCACAAGAGTACCACTGTATCTCTAGCACCCAACACCCTCCCTGGGACCCAGAGGGCACTCAACGAATACTGGTTATTATCCATAGTCAAATCCCCCTCTTCACGGGTAAATAATGTATTTTCCTCCAGCCAGATGGAACTCAGTTTTATAGCGTGGGGAATTGAGAGGGGAGCAGAAGGGAGAATTCCCATAGTTTGGACACTTTCTGTGCACTGTGCACAATGCCAAGCATTTTATCTACATCATCATCATTTAATCCTTACAAGAACTCTAGAGCAGTAGATGCTTTTATTTCCCCATTTTACTGCAGCTCAGGGAGGGTAACTTGTCAAGGTCATATAATTGTCCCAAATTTCAATCCCTCAGCCTCTGTTACATCAGGAATTGTTCATGATGTCATATGTCCCTCACACAGCTGGCAAAAATGGCTCAGAAATAGTAACAGTTAATTTCCATAATAATTATGTGAGGTTGTTTTGAATGGGTTCTGATATTCTATTTTGTCACTTTAGCAATGACAGGCTTGCATTACTGCATCGCTTAGCTACGGTGGCTTAGTCTTGACCTCTAACCTCCCCCTACTCTGAAATTGCTTCATTTCTTTCTTTTCAAAAGAAGCCAGAACTGCTTCAGCTAGGAGGTTCCACGACAATTTCCTTCCAAATCCCTCTGTTCTCAGGCTGCGTTGAGGTTATTGGTTCTCTGAGGGGCTCCCCCACCCCTTTTCCTAACTAGCCTCTGGGGTGCATGACCTGCTGGCAAAAGCAGGTGGGCGTTTAGCAGTGCAGTGTCATAGCCAAGTGCATGTATGGCCTCTGGAGTCAAAATATTTGTTCAAACTCTGGCTCCACCATTTACTGTATGAAATTTGGGTAAATAACTCTCTCTGCCTCAGTTTCCACCCATGTAAAATGCAAATGATAGTAGTATCCACCGTACGGTATTGTCGAAGGCATTAAACAATATAAGAAATGGATGGTGCTCAGAGCTGTGCCTGGCCCATAGGAAATGCTTGATAAATGTGAGTGTTTATCTTTATTGATGCTGCACACGTAAGAACTTGAGAGGAACATACCAGCTTTATCTCAGACCCGAACTGCAACCCCAGACCTCCTTTCTGTTTTGTTTATTTTCCTTCTCTCAGTGGACTAGAAACTAAATTACCCTTGGGATATTTAGCAGTGAATTCAAGAAATCTGGCTCCTAGGGGAAGGAAGAATTAACCCTAGTGGGGTAAGCCCTTTCTTTGTTCAGGAGTTTTCTCCCCCCAACAGTCCTATCAGTTTCCTTCATCTCTCACCAGTGCTCCTGTGGCAGAAAAATTCATTCCCCTTTCTAACTGAATCGGATCTTTAATAAAGCTATCGTATTTGACCACAGGCTTAAGAAACGGTAATATAACATAATAAGAGAAGATCATTAAAGTTCTATAAAGCGAGCTTTCAGATCCCTCATTTCCAGTGTCCTCGAGCCTTAGATAAGGGATAAACATTTTAAAATCAGAATCTAAATAACAGCAAACCTCGCTTTTCATTTCAAGTATTTTTCCATTTAAGTATACGGCATTTTCTAATTTCCTGCGGAGATCAGATGAACTGTAAAAGTGTTTTGTTTTGTTTTGTTTTTTTAAGTTTTCAGGGCCCTTTTCTGACTGCAATTCCAGCCCATGTCTTTGGTAAGGTTGTTAGAGAAGTGAGCCAAGAATGATTAAAATTCTGGAGACTGATTTATAAGGGAACAAGAACAAATGAGTACTGGGAGGTAAAAGCACTTATTAGAGGGATAACTGGGTAAGTAGCTTTGAAAGACTGAGGAAAAGCAGACATTAAACTATATGATGCAAAAAGTATTGGAGGAGAACGTTTTATAAAAGAAAATAGCATTCTTCCCCCTGCCTTTGCTTATAAGAGAAACAGCAGTTAAGGGCACAAGCACTGAAGTCAGAGGCAGAGACTCAAAGCTTATCTGCCATTTGCCAGCTGGGTGGCCTTGGACAAGGAACTAAACATCTGTGAGCCTCAATTGTCACTTCTGCAAATGACAATATTAAAAACCTAATTATTCGTAAGATGATCATGAGAAATCAAGAGGGACAATGCATTTGATGCACTTAGCACAGAATCCAGCACATTAGAAGTCGTATGTTTCCCTGTTAATGTTTGTGGAGCTACTTCTTAATAGTACTTTATTTTGAACAATGAAAAACTTCCAAAGCAGTTGTTCAAAGGGAGCTTACTAAGGCATTTTGAAACAGTCTGGGTTGAGGCATAAGAAACCTAAATCATGGTTCAGCCTGGGAGTGAATCACCAAACTGGGAGTTGACGGTTCATCAACATCATCATTAAAAAAAAAATCTTTAGCCTCTATTTTATGGACTCTAAGATGCATATTTTTCCACATTTTGACATCTCTCAAATTGGGGACTCTTACAGTTCCTAGCATTTTTTCTTTCTTAGTGCTATATGGAATGAGGGTGCATATTCCAACTGGTGGCATCTAAGATCTGATGAAATATGGTCTTAATCATTAAGCTTCCCAGTGCTCTGTTCTGAATAAGTAAGCCCAGACAGTCCTGGTCGTCAGATCATTTATAATGTGAGATGGACTGTACAGAGAACATTGAAACAACTAAATCAGTGCTGCACAGAAGCAGGGAGGATGGCGGCTGGGTTGTAACCAGGTCCCTAGAGGGGAGTTGGAAGTTTAGTTAACAGAAGGAAGCTGACAGTATATATATTTTTGGGTGGCCAAAAAAAAAAAAAAATTCTATTGAGGCTAAATTGAGAGTAGAGAAGATTTCAAGGCCAGGAGCACACTAAGCGCTCACTGCAAAATTCATAGAGTCCATAAACCAAATTGAGAAGATGTGAGATTGCCTCAGAAATGTAGGTTTAAATGTGGACTATTAGAGCCAGCATGTACCATAGGGATTGTGATGGCTGACTTGAAAACTAGTCACAACAATCTTTCCCATATTGCATGCTCTTTTATAATATGCCTTTGAAAGTCTTCAGGAGGTGGTGTCTTTCACCCAACCCTTGAATCTTGGCTGGCCTACTTGCTTTGACAAATATTCTACAGTAGAAGTAACACTGTGTGCCATCTGGCCTAGGCCTTAAGAAACATTGAAGCTCCCATTGCTGCCCTCTTAGAAGCTAGCTGCCGTGTGAAGCAATCTCAATTATCATGCTGGAGAGGCCATGTAGAGAGGGAATGGTCCTAGAGGATGACAGTTAACACAGAGGCTGACAAATATGGTTGCCAAACGTGTGAGTAACACCATTCTTGCTGTCCAGACCCAGCTGAGCACCCAGCTGAAAGCAGATGTATGAGTGGCCCCATACAGAGAAGAAGAACTGCCCAGCTCAGCCTAGACAATTCCTAAGACCCTGAAAAATAGTGAATCACTGTTTTAAGCCACTAAGTGTTGGAGCAGTGTGTGGCATAGCAATAAGTAACTAAAACAGGAATCATCCCCCAACTCATGCGTTTCACAGAGGACACTATGAAACAATAGAAGTGACCTGATCTGAGCTACAGAGTCCAAAATTGGCCGAGGTGTAGCAAAAACTCAGATTTCTGCATTTGCAGTAACTGATCATTAAACCTGGAATAATTATTTTTATACAGGCAAAACAGTGCATTTTTCAACTTTGGCTAATGTGCATTAATGTAGTAGCTTGTGTGTGTTTGGCTTAGTGATAAAGGCACTCTCATTTAATCCTCACGGTGAGTCTATAAAATAGATGTGACACAGCCCCCCATTTCACAGATAACATAACTGAGGTTAAAGAGGTTGAGTAACGTGCTCAGAGTCGCCCAGCTAAGTAGGTGGTGGAGTCAGGATTCACATCCCGATCAGTCAGGTCCTGAACTGCTTATTCTTTTAACCACCATGATAGGCAGCTTCCATGGACTGCAAGGGCCTTCTCCTCCAAAATCAAGTTTTTCTTTCTCCCATGATTCTATTTAACCCAACTCTGCATCTTATGTCTTAAACATGCCTCCGGGTCATTATGGATTTCAGGATTAAGCCAGAATAGACATGTATGGATTCTTCTAAGAGTTTTTCCTCCTTGAGCATTTGCTCAGTCACTAAGACTCTTCCTAAGGAGGGAAATTAAAAAGTCTTGCATTTTTATCCCACACAATAGCTACAATCAAGGCGCTCCTCACACCACCCCCATTCGTAGTACGTGCCATCAGGATTCAAGGGCTCTTCTCACCCTTCAATTA